>JAKTSB010000015.1:0-171371 GCA_030579975.1 Blastobotrys buckinghamii (nom. inval.)
TCTAAAATTAATAAATTTTTTTTTTTTTTTTTTTTTTTTTTTTTTTTCATTTTTCTGATGGATGGTTTTTCAAAATAAACTTATTTACTTTTTCATTCGTATTCATTTGAACTCGTCGTAGAGAAGAATATTCAAACCATCATCAAGCTAGTTTAACAGCTGCTACTAGTAGGTGATGCAAACCCTCGAATGATTAATTATAATTCCAACATCAATTCTTCAATTAATATAGCTGCTCACAGTTTAATTCTTCAACAATTGCAAATTTTTCAACTAAAATGCTGTCAGTACTCACCACATTATAGTTAAGAAGCTAGCTTGGGAACTATGCGTCACAATTGGCCAAAAATTGTATTTGTTCAGGCTGGGACAATATAGTGATGCCAAAAGCTGCAGTGTGTGTGGAAGGGTTTTTCAATTTAACATTAATTTATTGCAATGATTAAATGTAAAAAAATGGTTTTTGGTTTAGTCTTACAAATCGACTGTAGGTGTCTTTTTGAAATAGAACATCCTACTTAATTCTCAGTAAGCTAACTTGCATGTATCCAAAGCCGCTTGATGATTTTAACCGGCCTGTCACGCAATAATTGATAATGAATAGATCCATGGTGTAAACTCTCATCAAAATTAGTTCTTGAATCTATTGGTCAAGAAGCATCTGGCAGTTGGACTTGAGTTAGTTCCGCTAATATGAACCTTCATAAAATATTGTATATATGTTAAATGGATATTAACAATATTGTCATTTCCCAGGTTACAGCCGTTGATCTATCCGTTCAATTTATTCTATAGTAAAATTGAAAATTTACACCCTTATAAAAACGTCTCTTTTATTACGCTTAATTAAGCACCACTCCGAATTGATCAACTTGCTTCGAAATTTGATGATGATGGATATATTAATTCATCATCAAGTTTCATGAATAATTTTTTTACTACATATATATATAGTATTCTAAAATTCTTCTGTTTTTGGAATCACTCAGTTTATTACACCAAGATTAGTCAATGCTGATATTTGACGTTCAATCCCTCATGCAGTTCTGTACACTATAAAACTTTACCAATTAGGAACCTTATCGCAAACTCTCGAAAATGATAGTCTTTTCTATCTGTATTTTTTTAGATCCAATCAGCTATATTTATAATTTTCTTGCTCATGTTTAAATCTATAAGTTGAGAATGTATACAATGAGCCTGTCATCCTAGACTCTTTCAAAGTCCTTCTATATACCTTTTAAAATTAAGATTTTGCATCATCATCCAATTCAAATTGACAAGTGAAAAACATGGAAAAATATGCGGAATAGATTACCAGTTTTGTTGGAAAAATGTTTTCATTACAAATCATCAATGATCAGGAATTCGATGGGCATCAAATACTTTTATACTCTTAGATCTTCATAGAATCTTAATAATTATACAGTCTGAACAATGTGGTATTTTGGTTATGGCAAAAACCCAATCATCGGGATATCATCGTAATAATGAAAATTGGAAGCTTCACCCTATAGTATACTGTTATAATTCTTTGGGTCGTGAAATTGTTAAACATTCACCATAAATGGGAGAGAAATTTATGATGTCGAGTCTTTTAGTGGATGATTGACTTGTTTTTCAATTATATTAAAGAGATGTACAGATATAACGAACCACTTTGCCACTGCAATCATATTCAGTTAAGCTCATCGAGATCTTTAAAGCTTGAAGATAATCAATGTATGTGCCAGGCTGTGAAATTGAATTTACTTATGGCAATTTAGTCTGATATCGATATAATGACAACCTTCGAAGCCACAGCTACATGTAACTATACTAGTTCCTGAGTTCTTAGCGAACATGAGCTGAACAAACGAAATATAATACCTATTTATTCAATGTCTTTTTTTTAAAAAAATTGCTAAATTTCTGTACTCTCAGCCTCATGGTTATTTGATCTGTATCAATAATGACAGTCTTTAATTCTAGATACTCTATGCTCAATTGAAAGAAGATCACGCAGATAAACAAACAATTCAGGCCTTTTTAATCTGACCATTAGATTTAAAAAATGGTAAATTGTTTTGCCAGCTCTCTTCACCAGTTACAGCTAACTTTTTAAAAATTCTATTTTCAGCCTTTCAACACAACCTAAAGTTCTAATGCATGCAGCTTTTGTACGCTATAGAAAAATAAGACATTTGGTCGGTTCCGAAATATAGCAGAAAAAGTAAATAATTTTTGGAGGAGGAGAAATAAAAAGAAAATGGTATATTTACTTTTTATCACGGACGGGTGAGTTTTGTATTGTGGTAGCGCTGCTCAAGTGCCCTAGAAAGATTTTACTGCAGGTATATATTTAATCTAAGAATACCTGATTTTCGCTCCAAGCTTGGGCAATTAGTCAGTAGGGCTCTTCAACTACCCTTAGAGCTATTCCACTTTGTGGTAATAATCCTAAAATGCATTCTAGGCTTTCAAATTGTTACAAGCAGCTTTAGAAGGGCTAACTTTTTTTGTGGTTTGAAAAGCTGTAATAGAACTCTGAGAAATCAATCGACAAAGTTTATTGTAAAAAGTCAAATAAAAATTAATTGATTATAGTCATTTGAATTGGAGTGTTATGTCTCGTAAAATTTGGTTTTTAAATGGCGTAAAGAGTTATAATTGTATACAAGTTCTTTAAAAGCTTTCAACTCCTCTCAATATATCGGCTAAGGTCAGTTTCTAAGATTCATAGTGTATAGAAACGGTTTTTTAAAAGTAAATTGCTATAATTTGTATTAATTGATATTAATGAAGATATTTGGTCTAGTAAGTTAGCTCGAAAAGCGATACTATCGTGGCAATCAGTAGGGTGCCGTTACAAGGTCTCTTGAAAGTGGATACCTATTTGCTGTTTTCAAAATAACTAATTAGTTATAGGACTACTTGAAGCCCGAATTTTTAGTTATTTTATCCATAAATTTAACTTATTAGAATCTTCTGAAGACTTAGCAAAATTTGGTCGAGATATTAATTAATAACTTATATTTTAGTCTAGTAAAATAGTGCTTCAATCCCATTATATTTAGTTCCAATGTTATACTCATTTATAAATTAAAACTACCAAAAGTAAAATAGCTTATTAAATGAACGTTCGAAGATCTCTAACATCCATAGTTGTGATTTACTAGAATTTAGCAATAAGCGATCTTTGAATAACAAAAAGAGTCATTGCTGTTTGTTTATAATCTTTAATGTGGATAAACTGCTAACAGCAGTTTCGAAAAACTATGCATTGCTGAATAAAAATTGGACTTTCAGTATTACCTTAAAAATGAAGTGCCTGCTATTTGAAAAGTAGCTTTGGGTTGAGTAGCATCATTTTATAGCAGTTATCTGGTATAGTGTAGCTTTTCTCCTTTCATAATGCCCCATCCGCATCAATAATCGTTACACTAGGCCTAGACCAGTTAAAGGTTTGAATTGCATTTCAGAGAATACCCTGTCAGCTCACTTTATATGTAAAAATCAGGAATAAAAATTCTAGCAGGTTTCAGGAGCCTTAATTGGATTCTCTCACGCTGATGGATACCAGAGCTGTTGCACCTTCTATGGCAATGAGATAGAGATGATTACCAATTGTTAATAGATCTTTAGAAAAGGAACTTGGATCTCTTGAAGTTCAAACCAAGAGATTTCTAAGGGGTGATATAGATCTTTGTCTGCTTTAAAAAAAAATCAGTACAGTGGTTGTAATAGAAATTTATAGACTATAGGTTTTTACACCGTTGTAAGCTAATTAAGTTCTCTCTGCGATCTTTCTATTTTTAGGAATCAAATCTATCCAAAATCAAACTTCATCTTTACCAATCAACAAAGTATCTAATGGGTCCATAACCGCCAATTTAGGTTAGCCTTTCGAACAGTTTGTAATAAAGAACTGAATAGGAACTGGAAGATAAATCAACATCATTATTGCAAATATAAACTGATACCCGAACGCTGAAATGGCAATATCTATATATTAATTTGAATAAAATTGAGCCTGAAAGAGGTTTAAAATTGCACAATAGAACCCACTGAGCGGTAAGCTACCATATAATCTTTAAATCTTCAGGGTTCTGTGGTTACATTTAGGATAGAATCTGATCAAAATAGGAAGTCTGGAAATTTGGTAAATTCGCCATCTTGTGAACCAGATTTCATGCGAATAGTATACTAACTGAATTTTATAGTAAGAAAACCAAGTGATTAAATATACAACACTAATTAAAAAGTTAACTAACTTTACTAAAATTATTAGCATGTTACAGCAGACTAAGTCTATTTTGAATCGACGTGATGACTATTAAATGGTGGTTTATAGTGTAGATGGGATCTATCATTCGCCGGGTGGTTTATCAATATTGTATTTCCAAAGAGCATCGTTATGATCTTTTGAAAAAACATAGAATAACTGAATCTATTGCTAAGTATGATGATCCATACTACTAAACGGTTGAGAATTTGCCCAATTACTTAACTAAAATTGATAGCTGAATACGAAATTAAACGGCAATGGAAACCCTAATTTCAAAAGTCTTTACGAACGTTATCATTAGTTTGAGGTTTTAATTGCACAAATTCTGGAAAAGATCTGAAAAGACTATCATGATATTAGGGCTCTAGTTGTATGAGAATTATTAACTAGAAGGTACCCTTGCAATTAATTATTACAGTTCAAATGCTTAAAAGTTTTCTGGGAGGCATTCCCACCTCATCGATTTATTAGCATTCTACTACATGATGATGAGAAATGATGCTTCTCATCATCATGTTAGCAACGGTTCATCGATGCTCGTATATAACCTTAACTACCAGATGCTGTTCAAACACAATTGCCCTCTATATTTTAATTGTTTTGCTACCACCTATTCTCTCAAGCCTCAGATATCATATCGATTTGTGAAGATACATCGGTATTATCTATTGCAACCAACCATCGGTAAAATAATCTACGGTTTTTTTGGCCTATGGTTTTCGCAATATTTTAGCGCGGAAGTGTTTTTTTTTTTTTTACCTCTCCTATAGTTGTCGTCAGGTTTTGGATACTTGCGTGCTTAAATTAACAGTAGCTCTAGATAAATTGGTCCAGCATATGTGAATAACAATTAACAGCACTACTGTAAATCACCCTCAAACAAAAATTTTCTGATCCCTTGAAAAATTACATGAAATCTCAAGGGGAGGGGCTGGGTCTTTCTCAATTGCATTAAAAAGCTTTTTCTTCTTTTTAGAGCTTTGAGAGATTTATGGTGAGCAATTAGCTTAAATAACTCGTATTTGTATTTTTATACTTTAAAAAGTTTATACTAAATAATAGAGAATATCCGCAAAATTTTACACTTCGATAATGCTCTATTTTTACATTAATGAAGATTGGTCATTAATTAATATTGTTGTGCTAGAAGTACAGATATAAGTCGAGAAATCAATAGATATTGGTAGATTAAACGGTGATATATACCTCATTAATTTAGTTTAACAAGTTTGTTTATTAACTGCAAACTGGATATATGGTTCAGCTTGTATTTTTTATTGATTGTGGTTTACATATTTTACTTGATTGGCTTAAGGATACCATTATTATATTTATGATAGATACTGTAGTAATAATAAATACAATGATATCGCACTCGTATTTTTACGAAGTCATGGTATATGAATGGCCCCTTGAATCTTCGGTGTATCGATATATCCTTAAAGAAACATTCTATCACTAAGGTCATATCCATACACATACATGTACTATAAGCCCCCACAAGTAACCCATACTGCAGCATGTCAATAGAATTACCATGATAAAACTCCTTTGAGTTTATAAGTATGCATTACCATCATGGATATTCACAAAGTATCAATGTGAATCGTACCTAAAACGACTGTTGCTTCAAACTTTGATAAAATATACACACCTTCAGTTAATTCTATTTGTTTAAAAAATTTAACTCCATTGGAAATGTCTAGACCTCCTCATCGATGCCTATATATTATAAATCTTGTACACAAACCTCGATTTGTTCACGTTCAAGTTGCATTTATACGAACAATATCGTTATATACCGTAGTGCTACTATAATAGTAACAGCCTTGCGACTAGAAGTTAAATTACAGTTGAGTTTGAGTTCAGTGTTAATCAAAGTGCTACATTTTACAATAAGCTTAAACTTTATTTATTGTTCAAACCCAGTTTGGTGACTCTATCTATTCTGTTTTTTTTTTTTTTTTTTTTTAAATAGTTTAGAATATTACAATGATCTATTGCTTGAAGAATTTAGGTTTATTAAAGGAGACGACCCGAAGAGTAATCAATTGACTCATAGTTAAAAGTAGATCTCTTCACTTTATTGAATCAAGACTAATTTAAAAGTTGTTCTAGCACCTTAATGTAGTCAATACTGAAAATTATAGAAGCTGTATCAAAAAGACTACCTCAACTTATTGCTAGTAATCATTAGAAAATAATTTGAAATAAAAATAAGGAATTTTTCGAATAGCTCTATTAGATTGTTATTTTTTCTGACAGTGTGCCCAATTTACGATAATTTTAAGTGACGAGAAAAAAATATTGAACCTGTTCATGAGTGACATTACAGTTAACTTAATGTTTGAGCTCCCAAATCAATTTAAAACATATAACCATTTCAATCCCTATAATCCTTTTAACGTAGTATAAAAATAATGGCACCTCGGTTACTACACTATATATATATCCAGATATAAATAGTTTTTGATAGTCTACTTCAAAAGTTGAGTTACACCTAGGCTGAATAGCTTTAAAACCCTTAATAGTAACGGAGTAGGTACCACTCCGAAAGTTTACCAAATAAACCTTCTTGATCCAGTATACTATAGTACCATTATTCTGGTCACTGTATATATATATCCATTGGATAAAGTCTATCCATCGGGAAATCACAAATCTATTTTTTAACTTCATAAAGATCCAGATGCATTATATAGTGGTGCTATAAACTTAACAAACAATTTGATCAATAAAAAAAAAATTTATATCAAACATTGTGGAATTATTAATTAATAATAGTTTTAGAATTAACCAGAGGATTTATTGAAACTATGAATATATAATAGTCGCATATGTAAAATATAATATTAAACACGTTATCAAAGAGAAAAAACGAAACAAAAGGCTAAATTTGGTTTCTTCATAGTTCTATAGTATACTTTTAATGATTTTATACAAGCTGGGTATGGATTGATATTTTAATCAGTAAAACCTAATTATGATCAGATGTTCCAATTATAACAACAGAGGATAGTCTGATTACTGTCAAGAAGAACTCTGCCAGATTTTTTCTATTGATTTTTTTGTTTTTTTGTTTTTTTTTTTTTAGTTTTTCTGTGGTAAGTATACAGAAAACAAATCTTGAAATTCTCGGATAGACGGAAAAAGTATAGTTTTACTCTCTGACAGATATTTCCATGAGAGGATTGTAAACAATGATCATTCATGAACCTCTTATTTTTACATCAGTCCATCATAAATAGTAACCACATCGAGGAAATCTTCCTTCTCGAATCATATATATGTATACTTATTAATTATTAGAAATGAACCATCAATCACCGTTACAAACCTCCTCCATCTTCCTGGATCGATAATTATTGAGATCTGATCTCGCTGAAAATTCATATGATCCTATAAATCTCATACTATATATGGACTTAACGCGTACTAATACCATGCAATGTGTATACTATAGTATATATATATAGCAATTGGTATCAGATCCATCATGACAAATCTTTTCTTGATCTCGATCTGTCAAATCGAGATCTGGATTTTAACTCAATCAGGTCGACGCCACCTGTCGTGGGGGGTTGACTATAGTGCCGGAAAAGTTTGCTTTATTATTTGAAAATATTCGAAAAGAGTAACAAACATTCAATATTGAAGATATAAGAATGAAATATTCATAATTTGGATTAGCAGAGTTTTCTATAGGTGTTTTAATTATGGCATGTTGTGAGTTACCTGAGTTAAGCCTTAGTAATAATCGGTATAAACTTGTATCTCAGTAAAGCATTTGTTCCAGAGGTATCTTTTGATTGGTATATATTCACCCTCTAAAATTACAACGGGTATCAAAATTTACGCTGTGGCGTAGTCGTTAATTGAAAGTCGCCATTCTATGTGACCATGCATTGCAAAGACTCTTACCTATATATAGGTGATTCTCAGAATTCCCTTCCTTTGCTTTGGGTTTTCAACTTATGTTTTTCTGGTAATATCACTGCTGCCATGGGGTGATCGATGCTCTCGAGCATAGCGCTAGGATATAGGGTGTTTAAAATTTCCATCCCGCCACTTTGGTTATTAGAAGACCGTTTTTCTTTTGGATATCTTTCATAATATATATCAATTGTAACGAATTATTAAAATCTGTATAGCTGCATTCTATGGGTTATGAGAAATCTGGTGAAGTCGATTGGGTTTAGGAATTATAGCATTTTTTGTTTGCATTTTCTTATTATCTACTAGCAATCGATTATTGTCACTTTCAAATCCATACCCTGATATTACAGCCTGGGTTGTTTTCTTTCTGTGCCCCCTTTGAACTCTATAGACCTGAATGAATCTATGGTAATTTTGAATTTGGATTGAGCGATATGGGGAGATATTTATATTTCTAGTTTCTGGGTAGGTTAATTGATTGAGTATATATATAATTAGATCTAACTTATCAGAAAATAAGCTGGTCTTGCAATTGAGCAGAGCAGACTAAAATCATATATATATAGTAATCTGTGTATCAATAATAATCCGCTATGATATAATAGATACAAGATATAATAGATTAAAGATATAATAGAGTAAAGATATAATAACTAGTATATAATAGTATAAGATATAATAGATACAATAGATCCATATTATAGATATTATAGATATTATAGGTATTATAGATATATATAATAGATATAATAGAGATGATAAAATAAGAAAAATAATAAGTCTGTGTATTATCTTGTCATTGCCATGGTTGAAAAAATCAAACTAGCTTGTGGCTCAAATATGTATACTATAGTCTATATGGATATTGAGGCCTTATTGCTGCTGTGATAGTTGGGTACAACTATAGAGGTTTTTATTTATTGTACCTTTGGGGCGCAACACAAACCGTTGTGATCACTTAAGCACTATAATTTATAAACCTGCAGAAAATGTTATAATAATAGATCACAATAAGCCGTGTTCAATCAATAATTTATGAAGCACTGAAAAGTAATAGGTATACAGGACGGGTCGTCTAAAATAACAAACGGGGGTCTTGAATCAATTCTTATTTCAATTAAGGTACAACAATGATCTACTATTAATCGATCGATAGATCCACACAATGTGTAAATTTTAAAACGATTAGGACAATAATATACGTTTCGCTAGGTATAAATTATCCTACAAGTCCCTAGTTAAAAATTTAAACCTATTTTTTTCATGACAAAGTTAGGTCGATTTAAGGTGAATTACCAATAAACTTATTTACGAATGGTGGAGTTGGGTCTTCATGTGGTGGAGTTGACTTCCTATCGTATGCTTAGAATTTATACCCTTTTTACATATACCAACATTTAAATTTTTTTACTATTCATTATTTATTATACATAATATTACTAAGTATACCTGATAATTAGATTATAGTGCCTTCATAATTAGCCCGACTCGGTCCAATAAGCTCCTGAACTATATATATATATATCAAAGTTTAATATATGGATAGATAAATCATCATCGTTGAAACTTTAGAAAATTATAAGTTTAACCTGAAAGGTAAAAGAACAGCCACCAAGAACTATATTTTCTATCCATGCATGCATATGGTGAATACAACATTAAAGTATGAACTTTAAACTAAATTTTAATATCGCCTCTTTAACGAAGAGACACCTCAATGGTACAACGCTGTGATGTCTAAAACTTTTAAAGCATGGCCTTGACGAATTATAAGCTCCATTGAAATAACCATGGAGCAGCAGATGTAATATATAGTGTAGGCTCAAATATCAATACATATATAGAAAAATAAGCATAATCCATCCTGAGGATCTGACACACTCATAGTTTTAGCGCTGCGCGAGAAGAATAAACCCAAACCTTAATTGCTAATGGTTTGGCACACCATATATATATGGATGGATATGGCATATATATATATATATATATATGGAGTTAAGAGAATATTCTTTTAAAGTTTAAGACAAGTACAAAGTGATCATTTACAATTGGTTTTTGATATTTTTATTTTAAAGTTTTGGCTCAAGTGAAACTACATGCCACAGCTTTATAATGAATGAAATAGAAAAAAAAGTTACCATTATATTATCAAGGCTTGAACTCCTTGTACTGAGTCACATCTGCCGTTAATGAAGGGTCACCTAACCCTTCCTGTAGAAAATAAATACGAAAAACAATAAAATGTCACAATTTTTTTTTTTTTTTTTTTTGGCTATTTAGACTTTTACTATAATGCAATGATATCTTATAATGGTTGTTTGAAACTCGTAAAATTAACTGAGGTTATCAGTAACTTGGAAGGTTATAGTGTATAGGTTATAGTTTATGTATCAAGGAAAGGACACAGTATCTAGTGCATTCTATCATAATCAATTGCAATTTACTCTACTAAGGCCAGTACAAACGCAGTAAATCAAATAATAATAAAATGGTGCCACTTGACGTAAATCTTGATTTGTAAATTTGGATTATTCTATAGATACGACACTGAAAAGAGAATTATATTGAAATTGAGATTATTCTTCAATCATCCATCGAAGAACACTGAAATTTCGAGTTTGCATACAAAATCTCGACCAGTATGGTCACAAGCTACTGAGTCCAATATTGAGCTAGAAATTTGATGAAAGCTCCTCTACTGTTAGCTGCACTCCAAAAGAATGTATATGCGTACTTCATTATTTTTTGACATCTGTCAAATTGGCAATCCAACTTAAACAATCTTAAGATTAGAAGGCTTGCTAGACCTGTTACAAACAAAATGACAAATATTTTTGTTAATTATATGTATCGATGATATCGTATAGATCTGTACTCCAATTAAACCATAACTGTGCTGACTGAATTTTATATCAACAGAGTTTTGAAGCTGTCGCTGTTGATCCAGCGCTGGTTAACCATGCATACATGTAGGGACAGGCACCTTAAGAATTCTATTAAATCTTGAGCTAATTGCAAGCATTATCATGCTGAATTTTTTTCCATATCCGAGGACATCCTTATGTATACTGAGGGGGATACATATGTATCCTATCTATATATATTAGACCTCTATAGTTAAGTGCCCTAATTAAGCTAATCCAGAATAGGTTCGGCATCATAAACAACTTAAGCAAGTAATAGCGTCCCAGGTAGTTGGTTACATAAATTTTCAGCTCAACTCAATTGTAGTATACTTAATATATGCATGGTAGTATTTATTATGGTGATTTCGTCGAGATCGATTCTTAGGCTCAGAAGGATACTATAGATATATAGGTTAGAATCACATTGCCGTGATCTTTAGAAGTGCTTTTTTACTGATATTGTACATAAATTGAAATTTTAATCATTCTTACACTAAATTTTCATGAATTGCAACTGTGGTCATGATGATGCCTTTTTTAGATTTTCTAAACCTTGGGATCGAAATGAAGATCGGTTAGTTATTAATATTAACAACCGGCTTACAAACTCAACCCATGAAGGTTTTCAGTACCTGGTACCATATCATATATATACCATATGGATGCAGGTATATATATGTATACAGAATGTACAAAACGGTTTTTAATTTCACAAGTTAACAATTGGTTTTTCCTTCCATGGCTACAAAATAAATACATATCAACCATGAACATACCTAGAAAATTCAAGCCCATGTAAATAAATATTTGTAACTACAAAAACTGTATACTATATGGTTATCCTCTCAATTTTATTACAATAGTACGACTTTTCACCACGATGAATTATATCTTCCAGGATACCAATGTATCTTAATTAAGCATTGGACAGGGTAGCATGCACCACCGCAATGCCTAAAGTTTGATATCGTCTCCAGTTTGGTTGGATTTTTCGGATGATCCGAATTAGGATTTTACCTTAAATGGCTGAAGTTAACTGTAAACAATAATGTTCTACCAGGCTTAACCAAAAAGCAATTATGTCGCTTGTCTGTGGCTTGAAGAATGCTAAAAAGTAACGCCGTGCTTTGGCCTAAAAAAAGATTATGGAAGCGTGCTCACGCACATCTCTTTGAAAAAGCAAAAATCCTTTTACAATATTGTATAAGTGTAGCTAAAAAAAAGAAAGTTAGCCGTTGGATTAATTATAGTTAAAGTTGAAGAGGGTTAAAGTATTTTTAAGCAAACTAAAAAAGTATTTATATCTCGGAGAAATTTCGGTGCTGATATTAACCAATTAATTGTGATTGATCAAATGTGAACGATTGACTGGGTTCATGAATTTTGCCAAATTGATAAATACTCAAATAAAATTAGGTGATTGTACGTACTTTAATTGGCCTGCATCAAAGAAATCAAAGAAGATAACGATTTGCTGTACCATATAGTCACTATCTGTAAAAGAAACATTTACCTTCACCGGGCCATGGAGTTATAAGCAATTAATTGCAAATGTCCCTATGCTGAGCAAAACAATTCAACGAAGACGCAGCCTCAATTGTTTGAATTTAGAGCTAGAAAAGAATTATTCCCTATGTTTCCTATACATTTCGCTTGATCCGATGTCAACACCATCCATCTGACATTCATCAACCATGGAGACAGCTGTAATGCGGACAGTATCTACAAGCTTGGTGTGGTTGCAATAGGTGTGATGCTTCAACTTAAGTTTGTGTACAATACCTGGATTGGTTGCTTTTTCCTCGCAATTTCGGATTTTGAAATTAAAACGGTCATGGTTTCTATACAGATTCACTTAATTCCAAAAGTTATGGTTTTATGAACATCACCAAACCTATAGTGACACCGTCCAAAAAATTTAAATATAGTATACCTTCTATATATATAGGCTTAGAATTTTATAGATGTAGGTACAACAATATCCATTACATTAAATACTATAGTATACCCACAAATCTCTAACTATACCGGTTTAAGTGTGGAGAAGGCTATTATCGATGAGCTATAAGTATTTTTTTTTTAAAAAAAAAAATTTTAGAATTTTTTGACTGGGTTAAGCGGTGGTAATACCTGTGGCACGGCTGGCTGGAAACTTTATAGTTTTGCTATGATAAGTCTCTTATACTTATGAATATGATCTTGATGCTCTATAGATGTCCATTGCTATCAAAGACCTTGTTTAAATAAGCCAGATGATCTAAGCTAGATCCAATATACAGTATATATATGTTTTCAGGGAACGTTCTTCTTTTGTTGAGCTTCCATAATGCTGTAACTAGTCCAGGCGTAATGTGATTTCGAATCCCGTGAAACTTTGGATGGCTCGAAATTTACATGTATACATAGCGTACTTGCACACGCATCATCACACCATAAATCGCGATCTGTATACGTTGTATCTTATATGTACTGAGTGTAAAATTTCACCAACAATCCACGAGCTGCAACAATTTGTCATCAAATAAGCCTCTTTTGGCTTGAAGGTCCTCTATCTATTTCAGTTCAATTAATGATCACGTTTAAAATTTCTACAGGAGATATGGCACCAACCTGTTACTTACCAATTATGCCCACAATTATGCATCCCGACGTATTTTCACAAGCTTTTTGATTATTTTTTATAAGGGTTTCTAATAAAGCAATTAAGTACATCTTGTACCATGGGCACGTACAGATATAGAAAGCCATCCAGGACTGATACTGCAAGTTTTATATATATATGCAGTCTCATAGAGGCAGATTGATATATGAATTATTTATTGATAAGTTTATATAGCTATAGAAAAGGGGAAAAAGAGCATGACAGTTATAACTCTGCCGTCACAATCAAACTTACGGCTGCCATGGAATTGTCAAATAAAGTATACTACTATGTATAATGTTGACACATAATAATCTCAGCTTGCCTAGGTATACACTGCCATGGATGGTCTGTTAAAGAACTCGCTCAAATTTGTGCCCTGTTTTATTAATAGTACATTGATAACAGAATTTTCGAACACATTATTAAATACAAAGTCCACATCCTGTTAAATTACAATGCTGGAATTTAAAGATTCTTTCAGGGTTTAATCTTAATCTCGATTGAGCAAGTTGTTTCAGATCGGTGAAAGTAGGATTTATTCGATATACACAATCGAGGGAAAAAAGATTATAAAGAATTTCGATTCTACATTGCTACGCGCGATGGACCAAGACAGCACTAAAGTGGAAAGGGCTTGTGCCTGTCAATCCTTAAATCCGAACTTTTTTCCAGAAAACTACAACGTGTATAATATATAGGCCAGCCAGCTGAAATTTTACGCAAAAAATGTAAATTGAAGCTGTGTCGAGCTTATTAAACTACACACTCCTGGGAAAATCTTGGCATGGAATTGTAATTCTTTTCTGCACAGAAATACTGACTAACCTGAATAGCTGCCAGAAAGTTTTTAGCAAAAAATTAAGTTGCAATTAGATACGATATTGACCGGCTCAATTAATTAAAAAAAATAACTTATAATCACCAAACGATTGGTTGACTGAAATAAATGATAGGTTATTATAAATATTTGGTACTTATAATATAAGATTGGAAATACTTAAGATGTTCTGAATAAATAAGTCAAACCTTAGAAACAATCTGAAGCAAGAGGTACTTTGCTATCTTGATAATTTGGAATGAAGCTACCAATTAAAAGTTGCGAATTTAATATAGAAAGTGTGGGGAAATCGAGTTGATTGGGTTGAATCGACACCCATTACTAAATTGTCCTGATCATGAGGCGTACGAACTTCTATAACGATGATAATAGTGTTCACTTTAGATAAAGTTTAGAAATTCCATTGTAGATCATCAGGATGTTTGAACCCATGAATCCATCCCTCCGTGGATACCGGTCGACAATAAAAAGTTTGTAAGGTACTGACTTACATGATGACAGATAAAAACCCTGTACAATTTATTTTAAACTGCTTTTCATAATCAAATCATGATTCCATCCGCTTGAAGTCTAGATTTATTAAAAAGGTAGCATTATCAGTTTCATAATGAAGATACAGAATTAATCAAACTTATAATTGACCATGCCTGCAGTTGCTTAGGGTGAGGGTATCTTGCATAAAGCAGGTCCATTTCATCCAACAAATATATTTTTGATTGGTTGATTGATGATTTAAAGAGTGAATTCATGCATCTACCAACTTTTCACCAAACCTGGAGCATTAAAATGACTACACAAAGGATATTCCATCTAAGAAGACGCAAGGTGATTCGATTTAATTTTCTAAGTCCATCCATATGATCCAGCAACCGTTAAAATATTACCCCCGTTATATTCTCTAATCTAAGTAGCTATATTTTCCTATATTTTACATATGGGATATCTTCGGTTTTGTAGCTAGTGGCGACCCTTGATGATAACTGGCCAGTAGAACTGAACTACTCCATAAGGTGTTAATGCCGCCAGATTTTTAAATTGTAGCTGCTAAAATCTATAATCAGGTCCTTATAATTGTAGTGCTTTTAAAGGATATCTAACCGTCGTGTCATATATATAGAATATCTTTGTATCGATGGACACAATGGTTTTGAATGCATCTGCAGCTCAAGTCTCTTTGCCATGCATATTATGATTACTTGCCAAAATAGACTAAAAAAAAGAGTGATTAAGGCCAGCTCAGATCTGACTTTATGCGGAGATCAGTCAAAAACAAAAACGCGTAACCGCGGCGATTGACACAATAATTAGGCTAATCCATATTTTTGAAAGGACGTCGCGTCCGAGTCTTAATGGGAGCTCTAGTCTCGTAAATCCATGCATACAAAAGATTTGTTAACATGAAAAATCTTTGCTGCAAAAAAGCACAGGGTACTTTGAAAGACATAAATTCTGACACGAGGCTCTATATATTATATTAGAACGAGAACAAAAACGATAACCCGTCTCGTCTCTGAGTTGCCCTATCCGATGTGTACAGCTTCGTAACTTACAAGTACATCCTATCATCCATAAAATTAAAAAAAATCTGATCGAATCGAGATCAGATCTACAGATCTTACATGATGTATCCCATATGCATGTAATCTGCAGCTCAAAACACGCTTGAAATTAAAACATTTTTTACGTAGACTTCTGTAAACAGAGATCGTCTTGTAAATCTGATCAATGGATTTAAATATTGTAAAATCGATCGAGATTTGATGCATCATAGCTTGGTGGCCTCAAGTATTGCTAAGAAGCTTGAAATGGAAATACTGCAGATCATAATTGAGCAGGGCTTGAACGTGCAATATTACAAAGTTAAAAAGTTCGCGCGTACGTGGGAATCTTAAAAAGCAGCCGGATGATTCGACGCACGATTAATTTCGTGAAATAATTGTTTTGCTTTTTTGGTGTAATACAGCTTTAGGGGTAAAATGCATGCTCGAGTTGGGTTGGATCTGAGTGCACACTTTGCATTAAATGGATATATTACCATTGGTACCGCGTATCGAATGCATTATTCAGGAGATACTGAGTCTTGATGTGGCTCAAATTTTTAAGGGAAGTGTTGTTGATAAAAATAGAACTCCTACCTTAAAGCTTCATCGATGGAATGAATTTTTCGAATTCAGTTTTACAAGTCGTCATCAATATTTTTATTGTTACGTACGCGTACGCTTGTTTGAAAATCCCTGGATCAGATATCCATCCGGATATGATGGTGATAAAATGATCGGTTAGTAATCATTGACTTTACACTGAGTTCTATTTGTAATCAAGAGATCATTAAGTAACAAATTTGTTGATAATCATTTGTGATCAATTGGTAACATAATTACTTATGTATGGCAAGAATTGATTACATATATATGTATACTGGCATTTAAGATTCAATGCAGGTTAGATTCTTGAGTTACTAATCAGGATATACGTTCACTATTATAATTAACCCAATGGTTGGTTGAAAGACATTCCACACGAGCCACCAAACATGTTTCTATGATTTAAAATTTAAGGTTATAATCTAAATATATTAATAATTTTGGATATAGTAATATATTAGGAAATTTTCTTATTTAGTAGTGATTGCTATGGTGATCGAGCAGTCTGGAAGTTATGATACCACATTACTATATTATAAGGCTTACACAATTAAATCGAGAAAAGGGGCATTATAGATGCCTAGCACTCTATTGTTTGTCTTCTAGAAATAACATGATTATTCACGGATTGAAATCTTTTGTAATACCAATACCAATCTGCTGCCATGAGGAAAATACCGATCAGGTTAAAAAAGTGAGTTGAACTATCCGGATCCTTGATTTACGATCTTGGTTTCAATTTGAACACTGTATACATTCGGATGTGTAAATTGTTGGTTTTGAGCTCCATAATTTAACATGTTCTGTGGTAGATCGTTGCAACTAAGGTCTCGATCGGAAACGATTGTTGACTATAGATATAATCAATTCATTCTATCAGTTACAAGCTTAGATACTAAATTGAATTGGTTGAAACAACCTTGAACCTTGACATAATGTCATGTGCATTATGTTTTAATATATTCTCCTTTCTTTAATGCGAATTCGATTCTAAAATCCTTCCATGCATCAAGAATCTCCGATTTCATTGCTATGGAACATTTTATCCCAGAATCAATGATTATTGCATTTTACTATAACTTAATGCAATCTATGCTGTTCAACTTACCTAAAAAGGACTTTTTATTTGCTCGAAAAATACCTGAAAATCGCTCATTAGATATCCCTACAATGGACATATGGATACAATATCGATGGATTATCATTCTCTTATCGGGCGAAACCTGAACCAACAGGATTCTTCAGATAAAATCTCAGATCACGAAGATCCTAGCTATAGATATTATGAAGAATTTGGAACTGACTTTGAATGCTTATAATTATCAAAGATGAAAGATCCCGTTTAGGCTATTGATCGAAAAACATATAAGGTTTCAAGCTTAATTATGGCATGTATAGACGAATTTTTTTATTGCAATCCATGAATTGAAAAATTTGTGAGTAGCAAAACAAAGATTAACTCATCCTTGGCCTCAGTCACAAATTAAGTAGTTATATGCACGATGTACAATCCATTCATTTTACCGATTCCGAGCCACCCATGGAGCTATAACTATAACTATAATTATAATGCAAAAACTCTTCCATGCATTAACGCTGTATGAAAAATTATTTCACCTGCAGCAGGACAATAAAAACATGTCGGTTAATTGCCTTAGTGCATTCATAAATCAAACCTTCAACTCATTGATATCATGAATTAAGAATCAAGGCTTATCCTACAATGAATGTGCTATGATTATCGGCAGCGATTATCCTAATAATGATTTATAAGAATTTGCAATGTTATAGGCATCAAAATTTGAGACTTATTATTAGACACATAGCCTACGATAAAAAACAGAGAATGCATAATACATTTAATACTTAAACTTCAGTAAAGTTAGGTTCTAAACCCCCCCCCCCCCCCCTAGATAATAATTTGAAAGGGCCTATATTTTCAACAATCGCATACATTGATGTGCGCTAATACTCTGATGTCTCTTTAATTAGGTTGACTATATCCATGAGAGAGGGGAATATTTCGGTAGCATTGTTTTTTGGGATGCTTCGGCATAATTTTAAGGCGTTTCTAAATATTTACCTGCATTTGCATGCAACTAGTTTCAACTCAAATATTTTGAGAACCCTGGATCAAAACTTTAGCCACATCAAAAATTATGGATTAAATATTACATCGGATATCAGTTTGCTTTTGAGAGGGATTGTTCGGCTCGAAGCATTCAGCTTTAAGGCCTGAATCAAAGATATTTTTGCGTGCGCGCCATCAACACTAGAAAATCTGTGATCAATGGGAAAAGAGAAGGCCAATATTTTCATAGATTGTTGCATTTTAAAGCATTCCGATGTAATGTGTAAATTTTCATATGTTAAGAGTTTCCAAAACTCACCGCTCTACACCTGTAAATACTTCTAAATACTTAATATTGTCTAAATAATTAATACGGTTGGCAGCAGAGAACCCCCCCCTCCCTCGTTCCAATAAAGCAATTATGTTTAACTGTGACCCTGCAGAACAGACAGACTTCCGGGGTACAACCAACTAAAGAAAAAATATTGTCCTGCTAACTTTGAAAAATTGTGAGGCTCCCTCTGAGTGGCCCCCCTCAATTCAAACTTTAGAAATACAGCTGCTCATAGCAATATTTAATAACTAAATATGACATAAGGATTTAATTGAGTTCTATTCAATAGCGGATCTTTATTCGTTACGACCAATTAGAGCTCACACTTTAAAAATAATGATTTCTAAGTCAATTTTATACTAAATTATAATATTTTATAAGCATACAGCAAGTTAGCAATAAACTAAACTTATCAGTCGACCATTATAATCTACAAGATAGAGCTATGGTGCTTATATCAATTTAAAAGTAAAACAGATTGTCCATTGAAAAAAGCTTCCAAACCACCTCACTAACAACCGGTTCATATTACAATTTATCACCCATAAGCTTGGGCGATTACTTCATATCCATGACGGTATTATAATTTTACAATTTAAAATAAATGGTTCAGTATTAGCCATTTAAATTCTATCCAGCCAATAAGAGTATCATATGTACCACAAATGAAGCTGCATGGTCGTGATCATGGGTATCAACTTTTTAAGGTTCAACGCTCGCTGAATATGATAGAATGTTCTTCTTCAATTCAAATTAGGAAAATAACAAATTTTTAAAGTAAATACTGGCTTGAAAAAAGCAAGATCCTGTCATGAACAACATCCAGTCAGTTGATATTAAGGTACAATCGGTGGTACCCATGCATACTTTACATGTTTTATAAATCTCAGACATAATAAAAAGGCTTGTAAAAACCTTGATTTCAAAAAAAAAAAAAAAAAAAAAAATCTATATTTTGGGTTTTATTGGGAATCATTAATAGTGATTGGTTAAAAAGTAGTTAATTCGATACTTTGATGGGATCTTATATCGATCGAGCTATATACATTGAGCAGTCGGTCGGTAAAATACCTATACTCGGCAACTGCAGTTATATCGTAATACGGATAGACATATATGGATTCAAAATTGATAAAGTATTAATGAGGTATGTATGTAAACTTTCAATCCGTAAATATTACAAGTTAAGAGCCAATCAATTGCTTCATTGGCCAGGGTGGATTTTTGGGTAACCAAATCATTCTAAATAAGCAAATGAAACTGGAAAACGCTAAAGTACCATGATGTGTGCATATTTTGGATACAACTACATCGGGATGTACATGGAAGTAGCACCCACGCGGATTAATTCATATTTCAGTCATTTGTTAACTCTGAATTTTGCAAAGTTCATTATAATTATATAAATCATAAGCAGTTGCTGAAACAGATTAATTGTTTATTTTTTTTGAAAAAATTATCATCTCTATAAAAATGGTCATCGTTACCATGCCAGGTCCTAATAAGATCTTGATAAAATTACAATTTGAAATGTAGCTTCTTACAGTTGGTTTCTGAAAGTGTGATCTAATTATCCATCCAGATGATTCAGTTTTCGGTCCGGTACCTTAAAGTCGAGTCGAGGTCTAATGTTGGACAATCTCGAGTTGTTGGTCCTACCTTTTCCGATGAATCTACATGTCTAAAGATAAGAGGTTTGCCCGACGTCCTCTTTAAGGTTCCACTGCAAATAATATAGGAATTTACATTTTTACTTTGATTGTAGCTTATAGATTGTAAATTTAAATACAATAGAATTAAAAAAAAAAAAAAAAAAAATAAAGAAAAAACACATAAAGTAAAAGGTATCGAGATTAACCTCCAGGGCTATAATACCAACTACGGTCAACTGTAAAAAAAAAAAAAAAAAAAAAAATCTCCTCAGTACGTACATAAAACTTCAATTCAAATCACCTGTATATAACGAATTTCAATAGATAACTTAATTAACATGAGTAGTAAAAATTGAATAATGTATATGATAGTATTCGCCATAAATCAAATGAAAAAGGCTCAAATCTCATATAATACTGATTTATTTCAATTACATGCCAATTAAAATTTTGAGTGGATATTGGAATATAATTGATTAATCATCCTCATCAATTGCAACGGAGAATAAATAGAGATGTCTGAGAAAGCCGTACAAAAATTGGCTCTGCTAAAACTTTACACATATGCATTGTCATGCAGTCAGATTGTTTCTCTTAGCTGCTTCTCAGCATCCCGTTAATTGGATTCTAGCGTACTCAATTGTATTTTATTTAAGTTGTTATAAGCACCTAATTGATAGAGTACCGTGAGTTCAAATTTGACTTGCAAACTTTTAAGGGAAGATTTCTTAAAAAATTTTAGAAACCCTTTTGAAGACATTGATACATGAAAAAAAAAAAAAAAAAAAAATTAATTTACTGTGAAATATTTGAATGTGATGTGCCCATAAAAATTATTGGGATATTAACAGTGGATCCGATAGAATTCGATCAAGTTATTTTTTTGATAACGGCTAATTAAGTTTCGATGATTATAATTAAAGAAGACGTATTTAAAATATATTTATAACCTTTTGTAGTGAGTTTAACTTATAACTGGTGATTTATGGGACAAAGCGTTTGATATTCAATTTTAATGCATGTGTCCGATCCAATGCGAATTAGTGATCCCATCGTTGCATTGCGGGATTGTAAGCAACGTTTTTCGAGCAATTATATATGTAATTGCATTTATATTATATATGTTACACGCTTGAATCTAAGGCTTCTAGCCCATTATGGTACAAAATTAAGTCGCTAAATACATCAACTCTCCATATATATATTTCTAGCATTGCTTGACAAAGGTAGCACTTTAACATACTACATTGTTTATAACCAACTTTAAGAATTCATCAAAAAAATGCGATTTACAAAACGTCGAGAGCAGCTATTATAGAAAAACCCATTACAACTGACCAAGTTGGTACTTTGCCATGACCGGTATAAAAGCAACACGTACAATTTGTACTGGATGCATGTTTTACTTATTGGAATAAAATGCCTCAAGACAGATCACGATTCTATTCATGGTACTATTAGAACTTCTATAACACTATACATACCGACAATACTGTGATTACGATTTTATAAATATTTACCACTATTAAATGCTCTATTAATTATTTCAGGTATCATCTCAACTTAATCTTCAACTCAAGTTTATTTAACCCTTTTTGGTAATTCCAGTTTAGCTACCTGCCATGGTAAAACACCAACATCAATGCTATAAATGTAGATGATCAAATTATTCCAAGACTTCACATGTAGGAGTAGTTCATAAATTTGGGTAAAAATCTCCATGGCTCACTCACTGTGTACATGGTAAAACACAATTAATTCTTCTATAGCTATAGTTGCAATCATGAAGTTACAGAATACTATATATGTATCGTTATCTGAAAATTTTATTACAGCTGGATCAACTGTTCGAATATGTAAAAAAAAGAATCGTGCATTATCACATAGTAAAAAACATCGCTGTAAACTAACAAAATAAGAACCCTGAACTGTATTAATTATAACTCCACCAGCCCTGAAATTCCTGCTAGCTCAATTGTGAACCATTTTATAGGGAATTTTATACATTGCCAAGTCAATTTTATAGAAGGGCTTGATCAGATAAAAAAAAAAAACTAGTTTAGTTATAAGCAGAAGATTGATCTACCGTTTCTGTTCTTCGGGTAACCAGCTGTGACGCAGTAGAGATATCACTTATTTTGATGTTTCTATCCCCTAAAATGTGATATGAAAGCTTACGACCATTCCAAGTAGCGAATAAGTTAAAAAAAAATTTATGGGCTCGCTCGTTATAACATTCTTATAAGCGGCTCTAAATAATACCCGGTGGATCAAGCCGGCCATGGCACACTAGTTTTATTCAAAATTTGTAAATGGCCAATTACATGTAGATTTTACACTTCAAAATAATTAGCTGGAGCTTACAGGTACTAATTTAAAAGGTTTTATTATTATTTTCAAACCTAATTGAAAGTCATGGCAACAAGTTACTTAATGTATTATAAGAAAAACTCCACCTACACGGAATTTCCATTAGAAGTAACTCATCTATTTATAATCTAATGAGGAAGATAATCTGCTTGATCAATGTTGTTTCTAACTTAATTAAGTGCACCATGGTTCAGATTATCAGAAGCTGCTTAATTACATATTTCAATCTATATATTCAGAGCTTTAACTGAAAACCTAAAAATAACAACCAATTGCAAACGTATCATAAGACTACTGTAGAATATTCACACAGCAGCATGCCCATCAAAATTTTTTACAGTTTTGGCGGCGACTCACGATTTAAATCGTGAATAACCTGGTTGCAATGCTCATGATTCACAGTCATGTATTCATTTTTAAATGAAGTCTCAAAAATATGTGATCCCATCCGTTTTCGAACCAATTTATTATGATTGCAGAAAACATTAATACCCAACGTTCGTGTAAATTGAAAATCGTGGGGTAGAAAAACAGAATACCGCAAATCCGGCCGGATCCAGTATGAAAAAAAAAAAAAAAAAAAAGAGGGGATCCATCCATCCCATTTGAGCGGTAAAAACGCGCATTAGACACCCGATGCACTCTCCGCCGCTTCAGCACGTTTTTCTTGAATAAAATTTATAAGCTGGATAAGAAACTACTATGGTGCACGATAGTTTCTTAAAAGCCAAAAAAAAAAAAAAAATCAGCTTATACATGCATTAACTGGATGCTGCATCACTGTTTGCATGACCAAATAGGGACTTGATGATGCTCGAGTTCTAAAAACCCCATCAATTCCTGCATGCTAGATTTTTGTACTGATAAGCTACAATGTAATTATTAGTAAACATTGGTCCGAGGATAAATATATGGATTCAAGAAGATATTTTGGAGTTTAAATGGAGTTGGGTAAAAGTTTAACTAATTTCATTTGAAATATTATAGCCGGTTCGAGTAATTTTTGATTGAAGATATAATTAATTTGAAGGATGCTGTATCCGTAGAGTAATTATAATTGGTACTCGATTGAACAGTAAAGTTTCTGGGAATTTTCATATATATACATAGATATAATTCTATATTACACCATCGCACATACTATGCCTAGAATAAACATCTAAAGGTTTGGTAAGGATTGATTCAATTTAATCTTTTTTTATTAATTAAACAGTTATAATTGCAGCATGCATCAATTTGATTACATTTAAGTAATCATATTGATCTGACTTATCTCTATTTTGTTTTATAAATTATGTATTACTACTGCTTTAGGTGGATATCTGAATTTATCAGATATACTGGAAATTTTATTCTGGTTTTTTTTTTTTTTTTTTTTTTTTGATTATCATTTATAAATCAAGTCGAACACAGAGAGTATACTATAGGTGCACCCATAGAATTATTTCAAATGAATGTTAACTTATAACCAAAACTAGCTAAAATAAATTGTAACTAAATATATGATTAAGCCAAGGCTCATAATCCTTTGTCTATATATATTTTGAAAAATACGGAGGGTTCAGTTGAGTGCATTAATTTCAAAACCAATATTGAATAAGACATCTCAATAATTGCTACTAACTCCTTTTCTAACTAATTTTTAGTAAATAATGTGTATTAATAATGACAATATTAATACTGCTATTGTTATTATTTTTATCGACCCTTATTCTTGATCTCTTGATATTCAAATTTATAAACCATGGCGATATAGCCCGCAGTATAACTAACTAATTATAGGTGCATATAAATAAATTCATCCGAATGTTCTTCCTATAGTTCTAATGTCCTTAATAAATGTAATAATAAATAACAAATAAAGATTTAACTAACTAACTAAATAAATTCACTGCAGATGCTCTTATGGTAGCACCACATTAAACACTCAGCACCAAACTGCTGATTAACTAAATGAAATTTGACTGCAAAACCATCATGGGCTACAATCTAGAAAACTACTTTTAACGTATTAAGGTAGATATCTCAAATGGTACCAGATTTAATCCTTGCTATGAAAAGGCTAATTATGGCGCCGTTAGAATAGATCTTTGGAATTAGTAGCCAGTTCGAAAGTCATGCATGCACTGAATATGCTTTGAAATAGAACCATCAATCTCTCAGACATTGTTTATGCTCTTCTCATCGATACGTTCCCTCGAAAGCTGTTTTCAAGTCACGAATTTAGCGTTCAGATTAATTGATAAAAATTAATAATTCATGTATTAAAGTTACTAAAGAATAATGTTTATATCTATCGTGGTCATAATTGTCATAATTGTATAGATAATATAGTAAACTCTATAATAGCTACAGCAAAATATACTTACCATTCATAGTACACTCTCTAATGTACTTATTTCGAGCTATTTTAGTGACTGATCTATAGTATATGTCTACTGACAATCAGTTTAAGATCTACAAGGTAATTGATGTGTTGTTGTTAACTCGGTAGTAGTATGCATCGATGATCATGGTGATACTTCCTCGTATACATACACATTCTAAAATATATCTCAAAGGTTTTACAATCACAGAAAGCCAGTGATAAGGGTTTTTAGAGCCTCGTACCAGAAAATCACAATACAATCACGTAAATCTTCGTATCGTATACGTGTACATCACGGCAGTGAGCCGCTTAGAATATTGATCAACAATATCCAAGTATAAACAAGCTTAGATCTATATTATAAATTAATCAAAATGAACAAACTCTTGTTGTTGCTATTTATCTGGAGCTCTGACATGATTTGTAATTATTCGACGAACATATAACATATTATTAAACTAGATTTTACCTGGATGCTCATGTCCAGGTTGGTTAACTTTTGAATTAATATATATATCATCGGTAATGATTCGAACACAACATATATAGACTCTATAAAAATACCCGTACAAACGTTTTGCAATTGTCTTGGTCCTGCACATTAAGATGATGTAAATTAATTTTTGTGGGCGTCTACTACCTGGTAGCAGAGTTCCGTGAGCCGCACGCCGCCACATCAAAAGTGGCTTATAGCAGAGTAAGACCTCTTCTGCAGCATCAATATATCGATCAATGCACAGATTATTCTAATTCTTCAAGATCTCACATCTTAGAAGCCAAGATGGTTCTTGTTGCTCAAGACAAACACTTTGATCGTGTATGATAAACGCGTTTTTTTGGATGCTACAGATAGGCCCCTTTCGAAATAACACAATGCTTTAAAAAACTAATAAATACTTATTCTTACTTAACAAATTAACAATCCAATTGCCCTCTAAAAAGTCTAGAAAAAAAAATTAAAAAACTCAATAATAGTAATAGTAATAAGATCAAAAACTATTCAGTTTTTTTATCACTACTACTGCTACTAATACCAACTTCATGATCTTTTAAATTATCAAATTCCAAATTTTCAAAAGGTTTAACGTATTTACTAACAAATTGATGTAAAATTTCCCAATATAATGGTTGAACTGTGGTATCATTATGTTGACCTTTATGAAATTTCTCAAACTGCTTATAATCACTTGGGCATAATTTATATAATCTTGTCATATGTTCTGGAGGTACCAATTCATCTCTTGAACCACTTAAAAATAATACAGGTAGCCTTGATGGAATATTTTCTATTAATTTTTCTGTATTCCATTTTTCTGTACATAAAAATACTAAAGGTCCTAACCATGGTAAAACATTTGGCACAACTTTTGGAATTGATAAAAATGTATTTTCAACCACAACTGCCTGAATCAAATCATTATATTGATCACTTAAACTAGCAATATGAAATGCAACTGCACCACCTAAACTTCTACCATATAAAATTAAACTAGTTGCACTAATGCTTTCATGTCCAGCCAAATAATCCATCACAGCTTTAGCATCCATTTTCAATCCTTTTTCATTAGCAATACCTGTTGAATGACCATAACCTCTATAACTATACAATACAACACTATAATGAAATTTTTTATAAAAAATCTCAGCTAATGGTAATGCATGACCAATATTTCCAGCATTTGGATTTAACATTAAAATAGTTTTTTCAGATTTTCGTTCTTCTGGTTGTGTAATAATATATGCTTTTAACTGTTCACCATCCTCAGTTTCAATTGTAACATCTTCATAATCCATATCATATTTATCAGGTGAATCAACAATTGTTCTTGAATGCTCTGGGAAACTAGAAGCATAAATTAACTTATTTTGGAATTTGTATAAACCAATCATGAAAACCACTAATAGCACTGGTACAACTGATGCAACTGCTTTAAGAGGTTTAGAAATAAATAGCCCCATCCTTTTATTTTTTTCTCTCTATTTAACAAACCTCCCCTGAAACCTGTTCTTTTTTTCTGTGTTAAGGTATAATTGAAAAATACTTTGAAAAAAAAATGAAACTTTAAATGGTATAATTGATAAACAAAGCGATGGATAGCTTAGTTTGAATTAAGTTTTTTGTTTTATGGTGTTGTTGATTGAAAGTGTATGATGGAGTGTTTGTATGTATGTGGAGGTTTTTTTTTTTTTGAGGATGTGATAACTTCACAATGCTTAAAAGTCGGTGGTCTCGATCAACATCGGAGGGGTTTAAGCAGTATCCTCGTTGTGGCATGAGTTCAAAGAGTGTACAAGCTTGTAGATCGTGGCACGTCGACAAGTTTGAAACTCCCAACAGGAAAAACTGTGAAATAATGATGAAAAAAAAAAAAAAAAAAAATCAAGACATGAAAAAAAAAAGACGAAATTTTTTTTTTTTTTTTACTCTCATCACTTTCAATTATCTTTATTTAATTGTAACAACCTTTTGAAAGTAATACATTTATCCAATTAGACGACTACTAATTTTTTTTCAGAAAAAATGAGCACAACTGAAAACGTCAGCAAAAAAGTTGAAGATTTGTCATTAGATGATGATGCTCCAACTCCAACTATTTTCCAATCAAGTGAAGATTTTTCTGTTACACATCCATTAACTCATAGATGGACATTATGGTACTTAAAACCAGCTGAAACTAAAGATGCTGATTGGAGAGATTTGATCAATGAAGTCGTTACTATTTCAACTGTTGAAGAATTCTGGGGCGTTTATAATAGTATTCCTAAAGTTTCTGAATTGCAAATTAAATCTGATTATTCATTCTTCAAAGAAGGTATTCGACCAGAATGGGAAGATAGTGTTAATAAAGATGGTGGCAAATGGGTTTTCCAATTCAAAGATTCTAAATCTCGAGGTTCATCAGGTATTATTGCTGATGAAGCTTGGTTAAAAACTGTTTTGGCATTATTAGGTGGTACTTTAGATGATGATAAAGATGAAATTATTACTGGTGCTGTTGTTAATTGTAGAAAATTGGCTATCAAGATCAATTTGTGGACTACTACCTGTGATGAAGAAAAATTAAAAGAATTGGGTGGGAAATTTAGAAAATTATTGAATTTACGACCAGAAGATCAAATTGAATTTAATAGACATGCAGATAGTGATTTAAAACCATCACGACAAAACAAAATTTATATGTAATTTATTATTATTTGATTAATTATTTGTTTTTATTTGCATTGTTATATTAGAAGAAAAAAAAAATTAAAAAAAAAAAAGAAAAAGAGGAAAAGAATACCACAAATATGAAGTTGTTTAATTAATGAGAGAAATGATGTTTATGAATTATTTGTTTATTTTTTTATCATTAATTTTGTTTATTTAATTATTATCAAAAGTTTTATCTTTAGAGAGCAAAAAGAATAGGAGGGAAGCGTTTAGTCGAAATATTATTTATAAATCAAGCTTTTTTTAGTACCATTATTATAATTGCATTGCTAGCCCGTAGCAGAAGACATAAAAAGAGGAAGATTTGGGAGGATTGATCTTGATTTATTATTTAATGTGTTGATTTATTGTTTTTACTGATTTATATAATTTATAGTGTTTATTGATTTATTTGTTTATTGCTATTTATATAGAGTTGGCATGTTATTGCATTTTAAAGTTCTTGTAACCATGCTCAACTTGAGTTTTATTTTTCAAAAATCAGCTTCTTTAATGCAATTCAGTTAATTCAACCCCAAAACTTAAATATATAGATACCAGCTTATCGATCTTATCTATAGATTTATTAACAACTTCAACCTCACTGATTCAAAAAACCTTAGAAGCATGCTAAACTTTTAAAACCTCAAATTTTTTCCTGATGTAAAAACAAAAACAAAAATTAGTTGGAAATGGGATATTCTTAATGAGGTCATTTTTTCAGACCCCCTTTTTTTACCCTAGGCTAAGCTTCTTAATGGCATTTTTTTTTTTAGAGAAACAGTTATGATTGTAAAATATTGTAATTTTATCTTATTATCATTAATACCGTATGATATGTTTATTTTCACCTGTATGAGATATCTTATTAGCCAGTTGAAGCTAGAGATCCTTAACCATTATATATAAAAACCCCATCTTATATAGAGTAATGGCTATTGGTTTGTTTTTAAGTCATATTATTCAATCAAATATGACTGCTCTAATATCTTAGTATTGAAGAAACTTTGAGTGACATGATAATTTAGTTGTATATTTACCGGTGTTTCGCCATAAATAGTTCTTAATGCGCTTTTTAAAGATTTCTGGAAAGAAATAAGCCATAATAAACCATTGCAGTGATAATATATCTTCTTCTTCATCAGTAGTTGATCCAGCAATCGATAATTGCCAATCGGTTCTAGTCCATGAATGTCTTCAATCCAATGGAATACTATATATCTTTGAGTCTGTTGACAAATTTATTGTGGAGTTATAAAATTTGAGTAGTTGAAACAAGATCATCATTGAAATCCAAAGCTAGTAAAAATGATTGATATGAGTTATATATTTTTCAATGGCTGTTCTCAATTCATTTTTTGTATACTGGCAAGTCACAGTTTCTTGATTTTGGATGTTGTAATACTGGCTCAGTTCCATCATCACTGGTATCAATCCTTATAATACATTGTTAAGTTTCGTAAATTTGTTTTTTCTTTGACCTGCATCTTTGGATTTCTATTTGCCATACGTTGGACCGTTTTTTATCATTATGTGATCTTTGTTAACTTACCAGATTTTTGTGATGGTTCAGGAATACTATGAAACTTCAAGATTCGAATAACTTTTAAACCTGTTTGCTTACTTTCCAGCAATTCAATTCGTATTGCAAGTTCTACCATCCCTATTTTGTTAGCTAATAAACCAAGCATTATTCTAGAAACAGATTAATAGCCTTTATATGGACATCTGCAGGGTATATCAACATCACCCTCAATCAAATAAGAAATGGGAAAAAAACTTTCAACATAATAGTTGAACTGGCCAATATTTTGTACCAATTTCAAAAAAAAAAAAAAAAAAAAAAAAACGTTAAAAAGTGACGTCTATTGATTGTTTATTTTTTTTGTTCTTTAATTTCGATACTAATACAGAAACTATCTCCTACCCCTAACTCTTCTCCCCTAAAATTATTGAAAAAGAACGTGACATGCAATCACATGAGCGTGTGCGGCTCAACAAGAAAAATTCTAAAGCAAAGTTTCAGAAACCTATAGGTGCACTATTTATATCCATATACAGAATTATAATTAATAATAAAAACCCATTCTCTATAGATCATAATCTTGTTCCTATTATTATCGTAGGTTATGATTATACTATATGACTAATTATACTTAAAAATTCTAGGGGTTGGCATATGAAAGCATAATCATATGCCAAAATAGTTAATCTTAACTTTATCTATATAAATATTAATTGTGTTTAGGTATACCCATTAATTCCTTAATATCAAATGACTATCCATCGGATAGATCTATATATATATAGTTATATAATATTAACCGGGTTTAGAATAGGTGTTTTATTATTATTTGTATAGTTATATGAGTCGGCCTATTAAAACGTCTATATCTATATAACGTTATTGTCCGCACAACACGAACAACGTTATTATTTGGCTATTTATAACCCCCTCACAAGCTCACGTTGTATCATCATTTCAAAAAAAAACATACAACTAGTATGAATTATAAACTTAAGTTATGTATAACTGTATTTGCTCCAGGGACTATATTCCACAGGGTTATAACTTAACCTGATACTACCATCGATTAATAAACATATATTTTTAATAAATGATTGATTTAAATGAAAAAACGTTTCAAAGGTATATATCTTAAACAAATCCCATTTAGTTTATCCATTAATTATTTATGCATTAAATGGTTATATTTATTAAATGAATGCTTCTATAGAAGCTTTTGTAACTCATGCATAGATTATGATAACCTAAAATTAATTTGGAAGCTGTCGACCACAATGCAATGTCGATTAATTTATGCCGTATTTGGCCCATTTATAGCCGATATATAGGGGTATAATTATCTCATCCCGTGCGTTATAATTAATATAACCTGGCAATAATACGAACAATTGTAAAAAGTTTATAGCAGCTATACCGCATTAAAGTAAATCAGGGGTTAAAAGCGTTATTATCGATTAACTGGATTTTGATCGACTCAATTATAGTTATTATACTTGAGCTAGTTAAACCATATGGAGTCATCCATAAATTGGATTTCACCCGTTCAAATGTATATACATCGTGCATACAAATAAACTTCAATCAAATGGCTTAATTCTAGAACGGTTATAATACTTCCAATAGTTGATCTTAAGTCAGGTTATAATATATATGCATAGAAGTTTTAACTTCAACTGCTAATCACTATATTTATATAATATCCGGATAGGCATGGAACGGTTTTGCAAAATATGTATGTATGCATAAAATCAACTTTATACCCCCAAAGAATTCAATTTATAAACAAACCTCTTCTCTGATACTTTCTGAGGTCGATCTCTCACTCATGCGTTTTTTGAATCGATCATGGTTGGTCTGTGAAACTTATTGTTATTGTTATTGTTATTATGGTTTGCCATCAACTATAAACCATGGCAGCGTTGGATAGCTAGCCGAATCATTACATACATATCACAACGTAGCTACGAATCGGTATAGTATACAAATTATTAGTTGTAACCGCGCTATTCTAACGAACAACTGACCAGAGTTATAGTTAATACCTTATGCATATAGCATGCAGGGACCATTATAAGCAGATCATGCCAAATGCATGCTCATCTCGACAATTTCGGATTTATTTCTCCATGGTTTGAGAAGCATAATCCAATTCAAATAAGACTACGAACTATAGCTAAATCAATCTGTAATTATTTCTTTCAGAGTCCAATTGAAATCTTTGAGGATCAAAGTAGGTTTGAAAGGTGTTCGGGATTTGATTTGAATTTTTTTTTTTTTTTTTTTGCACATGTAGTTGGTTAGCTAACTAGTTTTTACCTCGTAATCGGACTAGTATATATATATAGGGGTTGACCATTAATATTAAATTTAAGTAATTGAATTGAGCTTCCTTTTTTTTTTTTTTTTTCACCAATTTTTAGTAACTTATTCCCAAAGTGGTGTTCATTAATAGCGGAAAGAAGCACTGATCATATTTAGTTGAAGTTGAAAAATCTTTTTAAATATTCAAACACTGCCATGACTGAACTGTCTGAACTCTGGGTTTTTTTTACATATTCGAATAGTTGGTACATTTAATAATTTGCAATCAATTGGGAAGTGAAGAATATCTGGGAACCTTCTAGCTTGGAAGAACGGCGTCAAAACCGACCACCTGAAACTAAGTATCTTGTTAAATGCAACCCCAATAGGCATATATTTTCAAAAACATCTGTCGATGCCAAGCTGAATATTTCAAACGTCACAGCTGATTTATGAACAGATTTTCACTGGAAGTATACTCTATCATATTTAGTTTTTGCTTGACATATATCATGCAACTAATTTATGTTAGTTGACGCAATCTACACGGTGAATAAACTCACCTCTAGACGTTTGTTGTAACTATATTCAATACTTGCCTAAAAGCTTAACTACACATATATACCAGATTAGACTAGCTGAGTGGTTCCATAAATTAGTTTAACTTGCTAAACCATCAGAGAGAACCTATAATATAGGAACATGAATAAAAAAATAAAAAAAAAACATGATAAGCTGCAGTTGCCATAAAAAACCATTCTAGTACAACTATAATAGATATATTTGTACAAGCACCGTGGTTTGTATCTCAGAATTCATCTCTAGCGGTATCTTAATTAAGATCGATCTATTATAATTAGCTATCCTAGTGTTGAAAAAAACAATAATTATTTATCCTGCTGAAGAGTTTCTGTATTAGAAAACTTTTTTATTGCAATAGTTACAATATAATTGAAATCATTATAGTATATACATTTGAAAGCAGATAAATATAAACAAAGATGGATAGAACAGGCCATACCCTGATTGTTTCAAAAAACTTGGCTGTTGTATACCATTGGTTACTTTATTGTGATGATTATTATTGTGACTATCAATTTTAAACTAAAGCTACAAGAACCACTTAATTACTATTCAAAGAAAACTACAGTGAGTCCTCTCCAATCGAAAAGAAAATAATAATAAAAGGTATCATACCTGCAGATCATCCTGGATTTTTCATTTAAACCGGTCAGGTAATATCAACCGGTCAAGGAGAATCTCAATAACGGCAGTCTCGCACCATGTAGCCTCCACCTGAGATTTTTAAGGGTAAAGAAATGTTTTATCAAACTTTTTAAGGTCTCCGGTTTGCGGAGACAGAGATTTCATTTAACTGCTAATATTCTATAACTTAAAAGGAAGTTGAAAAAGCTAACACTCTATTCCATGGTGAACTTTAGGCTGAGGTGTCGAGACAACAAAAGCATCATCATCATACATCCAGGAAGTCAAGAAAAAACTGGTCTTTGTTTTGGCTCAGTGCGAGACATTTGATCACTGAGCGCTGTTAAAACTGATATATAGTGTCAGTCTGATCGAAGATTTTTAATGATGTTTGAAATGTCGCAAGGTCTCGAGGATGATGGTGATCGATCAGGTTTCGATTAATCTTTTTTAAGCTTGTGTATCATGTGAATAGATAGATTTAAATGGACTGATAACCCACCGTTATCCAATTAAATTAAATTTAAATTAAATCTAGCTAATAATAATGATGATGATGATGAGAAAAGAATCTCATTAAAACATAGCAACCCGCTCTTGTTTAAAGATCTCAAAAGGTAAGTGATAACGATGTTTTCTTGATATTATTAATAGCTCATCAGAGTCAAAAAGTCGTTAGTTATAGCTTTGTGGAAAAATAGGTTAAGCTTGTTCAGGATCTATAGAATTTAATAATGAACAAAACGATGGACGTTTGGAAGTCGAAATCTCAGCGAATTTGTGGCACTTGTAATAGCTAACTAGATTTGGAAGCGTGTGGTTGGTTGCATTTTATGGGAAGAACTTACAAGGACGACCCGAAGAGCTGTGCGGCGCATCATGTAGCTGGTACTTTCTATTGCAATATGGATGGGTGTAAAATCATGATCGCGCAATCAACCCAACTGAAACTGGCGAGAATGCTGCAAATTTTTTTTTTTTCTCAAGAATTTGTAAAAGTTTTATTACCATATATTATGTATACTCAGTACAGTAAGTGTCAACAATCAGTCGACTGTTGTGCCATACGGCAGCTAGCTGAGAAGATTCATCCACTGACAGCTGGTTAAAAAGTCACACGGATAATCTCGATCGCGCCATCAGCTCTGCGGCGCATAAAATCGACAAACTTGGAAGTCTTTCTTTGCAAGACTGTCTAGATCATTGAAGTTCAAGCCTGTTGTAACTTCCACCAAATTCACAATCTTGGGTTGAGTACTAAGATTTCAATAAGCTTAAGAAGTCTTACAATACGTTAAAGACAAAACACTCTTTTTTGACTAAAATTAAGACATTTTTTTGTGTGACAGTACAGCTTTTTTGTTGTGTTCAGTCTAAGTCAGTTTTCATGTATATCAAACACCTGTCTAGAACAGAAACAAGTTAAACAAAGGGGACTAGTCTAAGATTTCTAAGACATTATAGCCTCTCCAGACTGTGACCTACCGCCGCTTGAAGCAGCTTGCCGTATCACAGTACCTTGCAACATCCTGAATGGATGGATCGATAAAGATTAGATCTGTAAATGCATATAGATATGGGGTCAAGAGATCAAAATAAAAACAAAAATCTCTTAAACTATGTGCTTAAACCACGCTATGCTATATCCATATGGATATACAGCCCTCTTAATTATCTTGAAGGTGGAAGCATATCTTATAAGTATAACGTATGTAGTATACTATAGATTTAAAATCTAACATTTTGCGCTCGGTTAGATCCAAATATAGTTATCGGTCTAAATAGCTATAGATGGGATCTCAATTCGATATCTCACCCGCCGTCGCCATGGAGAGCTGCATGCTGCTAGCTAACATGGCGGTGTGCCCATGATTTTATATAACTGAGGGGGATAAATAAATGGGATTGGTAGGTAATGGAGAATCAAGATTAGATCCTCTCGCTGTTACATTCATTAAAGTGAATTAGAAAATTTTTATTCTTTCGATGAGTGAATTTTTAATCTAATCTATTTAAAATGAAAACGTTTTTTTATTATTTATAAGGGTTATTCTGGATAATAGCTCATCGCGGTTTGTTAATGTTTGATCAACTGGGTTCAGTCAAGCTAAGAAATCTGAAATAGAAGAATTTACAATTTATTATAAAAAAATGTGATTGATGAAATGTTAGAATATGTTTAGGTTCACTTATCGGACCGAATAAAATTGTTTTTTTTTTTTTTTGATATATATAATTGACAACAAACTTATGCACAGAAATTTGAGATAAAAAATTTTTTAAACTCTGATATTGCAGATCAAAGAATGCTTAAAACTTGCTCATGATTCTGCACTACTCTGTGACGATTCTCTTCGAATCATCATCATGAGGCTAATATATAGAGTAATGAAAATCTTCCGAGAGTCAGGCAATGGCTTATCCGAACATTTGAATCAAAGCTGGTTCAATAGTATACTAGCCACAGGTATATATGATATAGCTCCTTTTTCATAAACTATAAATACTTGAAAAAGTTTTTGATAGAATCAAAACATGGTACCACGTGAATCAGAACCTGAATAATTTATAGCCTAGGGGGTGATTAATGATTTTATAATATATCATTGATCAAGCTCGAACCTTCTTAATTAGGGTAAATTTTATTGAGATTTGATGGCCTTCTTCATTTGGACTTTAGGACTTCAATATTATGTTACAGCTTAACAATTCAAGTGATTTGTTCTAACCATTTATGTTACTGTTACCAATTAAAATGAGTTTGTTTGATTGAGGGATTAAAAAAGCCAGTTATTTTAAGCATATTCTTTATGAATCAAGGCCCACACCATTTTGTTATGAGTATACTTTAATATTACTAATTAAGCACATAGTACCAGTTCCAAATACTTTTTATGGTGATAAAAATAAAAAAACGAACCATGCATTCCAATTCTCAAAAAGTCTTTATAACATCACCGTTTCAGCCCCATGGCGGTTAAAGTTTAAACTTAAGGCACTTAATAAGGGCCCATGAAACATATAAATATGATCAAACGCTATACAACCTTAATGGTTATAGACTAAATATTGTAATTGGTACAATGAACTCAAGATTAACTTTTCTAGTTTCTTAACTGGGGGGAGAAACTAAACCCCTTACTTTAGGTAAAGATTGTAAATGTAATAAACTTTTCAAAACCTATATATAAAATTCTGATTCTAACACATTTCAAACCCTGTGTGTAGTCCTAAACCAGCCGGATTCCGGTAAGATATACCAACTTGATCACACAAGCCTAGAGTTCAATTTATTTTTACCTGGCCCATATGGCCTGCAGTTAGTTAATATAGGTCTTTCAGGCACAATGTTGCAAAATAGTTTCAAAGGTTATATAATTATGGGTGTTGAATACCAGGAACTCAAGTAAATAAACATACATGTATGCTTGCAATGAGACTGATAATCGATAAAGGTTATATTTAGTTACAAGATGCATCCTAATGTATACAAGAACTCAAATACAATATACATCCAATTTCACTCGTAAAATCACTTTAAAACTCATAGCTAATTAGAACTTTCCCAGGTCACAATGGTCCGAGTTAGCATCGATACTCCTTAGTTGTTTCTTTAAAACTTTTAAAGTTAACCAAAGGAGAAAGAAGAAAAAATACGATTGAAACGCTGTAGATCATGACAAATCGATAAATCTTTCTTCATCCCGTTTCCCTCAAACCAAAATAGCTCTCCATGTACGGTGGAGTAACATTACAATCTTATTCACTGTTAAAGGGTTTAACAAAATAAAATAAAATAAAAAAAAAACGCTTATTACATTTTTAAGCTTATTTTTAGCAAATTTAGTTAGAAAAAAAAGTTTCTGAATGGGGGAGTTGTTTTTCAGCCCCATGATGTGGTTTGTGTGGCTTGATGTTTCATGCCCAACTTTGTTTCCACGCAGAGGTGCGGCTCTGATGCTACATTGTCAAGTGTTTTAAGAACCTTAAAAAGTGGATTCAAGACTCAAAAAAAAAAAGGTTCTCGATAAGCCCACAATATTTTGAAACTTTATTTTAAGTTAAACATTTCTAAAGGAAAGTTCAGAAACCAGTAAACTTTAATTGAAAAAAGGTTTATATTTAGAAACGCGGTATTTTCCTGCTGAGAGTTTAATTTCATAGTATTATGGGAAAGATCAAACTTAAATTTTACCTTTCTTTTTCTTTTTTTTTTTTTTTTTTTTTTTTTTTTTTTTGATATGTATACGTTACTTCGAGGATCCCGCTGTAAAGTGTACATCGTGCCTGAAAATAAATAAATAATCAACTGTCTCGATTTCATACATAGTTTGTTACATTCAAAAGTTTTTATTTACATTTCACTCAAATTTAAACCATTACTCGAAAGGTTTTACTTAGTCAAACCATACCTGACTGACTATAGTTCTCACGTATGCATTTACTAACTCATTTTTGAGCTAGTATAGGCATTTAACTCAGCTCATTTAGATTCATATATTTGAATGAAATTACGTATGATACACCCCTACTGCATGAATTCTTAAATAGTGACTTCAATAGAGCTTGAAACAAAACAAACATTAAACAATAAAGATTTACCAATTCATTGTGGGTTGATAGTACTCGAATTACTAACCCTCACAGTTTTCCATTACCTACTAAAAGCCACCTTATATATATATCATATGGATATACTCTTCATTGTTTAACTCACAAACATTGAAATTTCAACTTGATTGTTTGAGCCAAGAACATCATACATTGGTGAACTTTTACTGGTCCAACTTAAACCTCACCTGGTTACGACTTGTAACCTTTAAACTTGTTTCTGTGTCTATGTAGAACCTTGATCCATAACCTCCCACTCAATCAATTGGGGTCACCAATAATATGAATATGCAAAAATAAAATTGTTTTTCTCAATCATGCATTTATCATAAGGTCAAAATTTAACAATTAATTCAGGTACATTTGATTGAATACAGTATCTCACTATTCAGGTATAACTGATTCGCAACGGCGCAATATTGTAAACCTTCTTAATTAAACTCAAAATAAATTTAGCTTAATATTGAAACCCTATATTATAATTAATTCGATACCTATAGGGTTTCAGGAAACTTAATCAAGCCACATCTGACTCGCGACACAAAGTATTGTTTCGCCTGCTATCTTGGCATTACTCTTGTAGTTATAATCAGTATACACTTATAAAGCATCAGCTAAATGCTAGAGATACATCTTTAGCTGAATCACACTTTGTTACTTTTATCAATATACTCAGAAACCACCGAGTGAAAATATGACTAGAAGTGCTTTCTGAAGTGATATATTAGTATAACTTCACCTTTTTATTAATTTCACCAAATAAGTGTATCATACTAGAACTCTGATATACAGTTTATTGTAGTTTGCAATGGAGAGAGCCTATGTATACGTGACAGCTGAGCCGCTTAGCCAATTGTTAACCTCATCATACCTTGATATCTATACCTAGTTAGACTTATAATTCAACCTAGGCTATCATGTTTTAGCTCGAGCATCATCAACTATAGTAAACAAGTATTTTGATCAATTGTGACATCAAGAAACCGATTAAATTTTTATGAACATACCTATTAGGATGGATCTTCTTCTTTTTCTTCGAAATTTTTTTTTTTTATTTAAGAAACATATTAGTCGGTATTCTTGGTTCAATTCTTTTCATACAGCTAGAGGTTTTTATAAATGGGGGCTTCACTATATATAGTCGATATGGATGGTGAATTGACATCGTGTAAATCTAGGAACGCAGTAGCTGATATCGATGAGATGTTCCGCTACCCAGTTATATTGAAAACTTAAGTTCATCACATAAATTAGATCAATGATTAAAATATACTTATTATAGTTGATGGTCTGTTGTTAGGTGGCGCCTAGTGATACGAAGTAGTTCAAAAAGAATTAGCAAGCTAGTCTATCACATAAACTGTAGATAAATGAGTACCTGCTAAGCATGAATTAATTACGTCCAACATGTTTGCAGAAATTTTGTATCACAGTCCGATAAAACACTCTACCAATAAAATTATACTAATCCTTCTTAGCAGCGCTAAATATCATTAATATTCTCCACAAATTAATGTAATGCTTTGAAGCTCTCAAGAAAGATTTGCGATATAAGATCAAATATTGTCAGTTAAACATTGAATCAATTACACTTGTACAAATTGTACGTTTATTGAGTTGAGTTATTTTGCATGTGAATAATTTTTTGTAGAATTAGATACAATTGGTATTGTAGAGAAAAACTGCAGACCACCATATTAGAGCACCAAAGTATAATTACATTCATCCAGTATCAATGATAGGTATACTTTATATACCATAATACTACAAAAGATTAGTTGATAGGCTCATTTCGAAATTCGAGTAGTTCAGCAACTTTCGGACTCCTTCCTTTTTATAAAATTATGTATATAATTCAAAGATCTAACTCCCATCATCATTTAACTGAATATATTATATTACTTACCGTTAAAATTGGCATAACATGAAGTAGAGAAGGTCTAACTGTAGAAGCTGGGATTCAAGAGTCTAGTTATAAGAATACAATTAATTCAAACTCTTTATATTCTCAGATAGTAGTGGTATATATAGATATCGCAATAGTCAAAACTTCCCATTAAATATTCATGGGTGCATGTTTAGATACGTTTTTGACCACATGCACAGCCCTCTCAAATTGCAGCATCCCTTGCATGCATATAGCTCAAGCTAATGCATTCGGATTAAACCCCGATAAACCGCTGGGATAACGATCGTTTGACTGTTAAAATGGGTCTAGCTGTAGGATAAAATTTATGGATTATTAGATCAAATTAGATTAATGCTGCACGATTCTGCAACAAGATACCAATAATAGTTAATTAATATCGTGATACTCAAAAAATAATTCAACTATAATTATAAATATGTCTCATTTTTCCTACAGAATTCTTCTGTATACAAATTCACACATAAGCTTACTAGTAGAAGCTTTAGACATATATATTAACCATAACACATCTATAATCAATTCAACAACCTAAGATGGGTTCAAGTACATCTAAAGAGAAACGAGAGGAACAGTTTCGCCAGTATCATAATTTAACGACTGAGGAACAAAATCAAGAGTTTGAAAATATGGTTTCAACTTTTAGTAAAGAACATAAACCTGTTTTGACTGCACAACAACTCAAACGAGAATTAAGAAGAGAACATATATTAAGAGGCAACACAGATTATAATTGGGGTGGTGAAGATGGTACTGGGTTCGAGTATCATTATGATGTAAAGTATAAAAGAAAAGGTGGGTTTAGAAAGAAAGAGATCATTGAGAAAAGATTGATTGAGGTTGAACAACCATTGGATGTTAAGAGGAGTAAACAATGGAGTGGTGATGAAGAAACTTTATACTCTATTTAATTGTTTTAATTTATTTGGAGATGCCAGCAGGTGTATTATTTCTAAATATCCAATTAGATCAATGTGTGATGATTAGTACATTATTAACTGGAGAACAAGTCAGAGGGTCTTGGAAACTACATGAATGGGGGAGAGAGAATCTTGTGAATCAATTTGGGGGTTTGGACTAAAAACATTAATAAAATAATAAATAAAATGCTATTCGTGATATTCTATGGATCATAACTATGCGTACAAACATAAACTAATAAATAATATATAAACAATAAAAATAAATTATAAAATGCAAATAAATAAATAACCAAAAAATAAACACCAATGAATGAATGAAGAAGTAACCGAAAAAAAAAAAATTAGCAAAAAAATAGAAAATAACTTATTGCTAATTCTTTAGCTCCTTAGGACATAGATACAATTTCAATAAATCATTTGGATCATCAAAAGAATTATCTTGCAAGAACTTTACAGCTTCTTTTGGTAATTTACCAGGGTCTTGTAGATAAGGAATATCTGCTATTTTTTTAATATTCAAATCTTCTCTAAAATAATGCTCTTTTTTTGGTTGTTGTTCATCATCATCTATTACCTCATTCAACCCCATTTCTTTAAAAAAATGTCTTGCAACTCTTCTTGAAGTAAAATCATTCCCCATTTCAGCTGCAATTCTTTTAAATCTTTCATCCCAATCTTTTTGTAAAACTTTATAAAATTTTTCACGATCTTCTTCATTAAAATCATAATTTCGTTTTCTTAAATTTCTTAAATAATGCATTTGAATACCTTGCCAAGTATGTTTACCCTTAACAATTTGACAAATTTGTCTCCAACCCATGTTACAAACTTCTTTTAAAACTGTAATATAATAATTATCAACTGGTGACCATTTTAAAGTTTTTGATGATGCTGAAAATTCTTTTGATTCTGGTTGATTAAATTCTGATTCAAGAATTCGAATATTTTTACCAAAACTATTATTATTTGATGATTTGTAGTTAGGATTAGCTGTTGGTTTTTTTGGTGTAGTTGGTAAATTTTTTTTAGTAATATTCTTGGAGCCAACTGGCCTTCCTCTTTTCCTTTGAGTATAATAAGCTGGTAAAGTTTTTCCAGAGAAGGTAGATTGGGATGATTGTGAACTTGAATCATCTGGTTTATTCATTGGTTGAATAAAATTGGTGATTGTAACTTTTTTTCTTGGTTCGGTTTTCTTGGCTAATACTTTTCTTTTATTTGAATTTAAACTGGTAGTTTCATAATCGCCGTCACTATCGCTAATATCTTCACTTGAATCAGCTTCAGTTTCACCATCAGTATTATCACTCAAAATTTCATTATCAGAATAATCATTTGAATTTGATAAATGGGCCAATCTAAATTGACCAGGTTTATAGAAACTATCATTAATTGGAGAATATTCCATATCTTCAGAGTCAGATCGAACAATATCAGGGGTATTTGCATAGAATGAAGGAACTTCTTCTTTAATAACTGGAGTATTAACATTAGGCGACAGAACTTCTTTTTTAATAGAACAAACAGATTCAGCATCACTAAAATAATTATTGTTCTCATCACCTGATAATTCAATTATATCTGGTGTAATTGGATCATTACAATCGTAATAATCAAAATCACTGTTAACTTTATTACTTGGTAAAGTAATACCCAACCCAATCAATTCATTAGTGGATTCACCTTCATGTTCTGACTCTGGTGTAATAGGATAATTTGATAACCCGTTGAAAAATGAAGTATTGGTTGGTTCATTATTAGCAGATGAATCAACATTAGTTGTACCAGTAGATGATATTGCGTACTTGTTTTCAAGATGAAACTCTTGAGATGCAAAAGATGATTCATAGTTAATTTCTAAAGATTTTGGAGATAGCGATGAGAAAAATTCAGCAGGTGGTGATGATGGGAGTTTAATATCTTGGTTATGGTTTAAATTAATTGATGTTGTTGTATTTGATTGTGACGATGATGATGAGATGGAACTAGATTGAACTATTCGGGTATAACTTCTTCGAGCCATTGTTTTCTGAAACCACGAAATTAGATTCATTAGTTTTGATGAAGATGCCGATGCTATGAAAGAATAAATATGGGTTCACTGTAGTATAGTATGGCTGCACCGTTAAAACCCTGATTTGAATCTGTGATTAGAATAATATAGAAACCGATTAATTAAGGGTAAATTTAAAGAAAAAAAATGGATCTTAACTCGAGGAAATCGACGATTTTATATACTCTCCCTCCCCAATCGCTGCTACTTATACCAATACCTCTGGTTCTGTGGTAGTTTAATAAGAATTGAAGGAATACAGTGTACATTATAACATATGGAGCGGTTTGCAAAGTATTGCCAATTGTCGATTGATTAAGCTTTGGCGGCTACAGCTTACATAATACATGCCCTGTTTATTATAGTTACCAAACTTTATCAAGCTTTATCGGATTATTATTTCCTCGAGCACAGATCTTAACCTTCTTAAGCATTGTTTGAAAGGGTTAGGGTTTTCAAATTGGAACAATTATTCAATTATGATCGCGGTTGTTATGGAGATTCGCGAATCTACAATGTCGATCAATCCTTGACAGTCTATAGTATAGATCTTGGATTAAGATTTTTTATAAGCATGCGACACCAAATTATCAGTACAGTAAAACTACCATATTAATTATGGACATTCGGCCCTAACAAACAACAGCGTGCTCCCATTGCAATCTGTTTGAATATAAGAGACTCCCCAGTACCGAATTCACACAATTCAAGTTGTTTATAGCAGTGCTAGTATGAAAAATAGCTAGAGCATGCATTAATTAATCAATCGTGAGTCGACAATACCTGTAGCTATGCTATAGTATACTTATATTTTGAATTAAATTTCAAGCATGGTTACAGACTTGTTCGATAAATAAATATAGAATAACCTGCCAGGATAAGCCAATTGTACATGCATAATGCCAAAAGCTATAATCGAAGCGTCTAATAATAAGCCCAAGAGGAGTATACATATGTTGGTCAAATTTGATGTAATAGATACTCGCGTTTAAAAATAAAATCAATCGAGTTCCTGAGAGAGTAATCAATATATGGCGTCATATATGGCCCGAGTTAACTGTGAATTATAGATATCTTATTATGTGCAGATCACATGTGCTCTAGCTAGAGTTGTCTATAATACAATTCTCCGTGGATACTGCAGAATCTGAATTATCTCTATATATAGTTAAGCCTCATTGAGATTCCTTTTAAGAGCAATGTATAAAGTTTAAGTTTTCAAATATCATTCAATAATTTAAATTGGTGCTAAAGCAGTTATCTATACGAGTTTATGCTATGAATATCCCAATTTTAGAGTAAATATATTCACTGGGCTGTTCATAATCAAGATACTGGCTCATAATCTGCAAAATACTAGCTATAGCTATATTAAGCTTAATATACAAAATCAATGTTTGAATTGATGAGCTAACTGCTAGTCGTAGGCTCAAGAACTATAGCTGTTGAAGCAGATGGTATCCCAGGATTATAACTAGTGCTCCATTGATCAATTAATACTTAAACTATAAATTATTCTATAGCTAACTAGCTTTGATATCCTTCATAATGGTATCATACTATATCAAATAATCAGTCCAGTTTGCTGGTTTAGATTCATATATATAATCAACAGAACCAGCTATAGTATACCTATATATTGCAATGAAAAGACTCTAGAGCTACACTCTTTGAATAGTTCAAGCCACCAACTAGTTCCGATCGATTAACTTTATCTACAATTAATAATTACAAGTCTACAATCTTTAATAGCTTAAATTTCAACTGAATCATTAGTGAAGAGAACATTCAATAGTCTCATTCTTGAAGATGATGGTTTGAGATAAACTGCAACCAATCTCGAGCGATCAATTTCCTCCTAGCCTCCTGGCTTTAGTGCTCATCAATCGATCAATTGAACAATTGAAGAAGAAACAGTTGGGCTGAAAATGGTGGGTCTCCAAGTATTTATGAATGGAACAACGAATTAACATTTTATTATTTTATTATTATCAAGTAATCTATTTTTTATTCATTATATATTTGTAATTTATTTATTTTATAATATAGTATACAGACTTTATGTAAGACAATTAGTATTTTAGTTAATAATAATAAAGAAGAGATAAAAAAAAAAAAAAAATTAAACAGGTGTCTTGGCTTTTTAGCAGCACCTGTTTTAAACTTAATAAAAAGATTTAAAGCAACAAAAAATCTCGTCCTACTTGAGAAAATTTGAATGGGTAGAGATACATGAACTATTTATATGATGTTTGTATCAACCTTTAAATATTGTACAGTTCTACACATTGCATGCATGCATGCTGATAACGAGCATCAGTGGCCCTTGTAGCCTAATTGCAAAGCTGAATAAGTTCGAACATTTGAGGTGATATATACCAAATTATGATCATTTAAATCCAGTTCTATCTGGATTGGACTACGGTTATAATATATATCCCTATGGTATCAACTAGCTAGGTATACTTCTAGATTACCTGTACAAACTCATACAATCTATACCCACTACAATATAAACCATACCTGTAATTCATAAAGTCATATATCATCTAGGGCCTTTTGGATATTTCTATGTAATTTATACCACTACCAGGTAGTATCTAACTATAATTTAATCGATCAAGTAACAACATATGGAGTCTATAATATACACTCAGGGGAGAACGCCAGGGTTTTGGGGTGTCACATCTACCCCAGCTTGAAGAAACCAGCCTTACCCTAGCCTAAACAACAACAACGCAGGAACGAGACCACAGCAATTGAGTAGAAGGAAGCACTGATAAGAGATTGGGTTTGGGGGTTAAATTTCTCGATCGAAGCGTGCGCTGGCGTTGAAAATTTTAAAATGCTTGTTCAAGCTTTGCTTGAGAAAAGCCTAAACGTCTTAAGCAGCTGCTAATTATGATATCAAACTTTAAATGACTTTAGTGTTTTAACTTGTTGTACAATAAGGTACCCCCCGCTTGAAGGGGGGTCAGAAATATGAGCAAAGAGGATCTGGTGAGAATCGAAGAAATCGCATCTCTGGATGATTTGGAGATGTGCTGTGAAGAAATCAACAGGTTCTCAGGTATTTAGAACAGCATGGAAAAATACCCAATCATGAAGAAAGAATGAGCTAGAAAATAAAAAAGCCGATAACAAATATTGTGAATAATAATACTAGGACTGGATTCATTAAAATTATAAAATACAGAAAAACACAATAACTAAAAAAACAATTAACATAAAAGCACAGATTTCTAGATAATGTTCAAAATTTTTAACAATATCTATGATAATAAATTAATATAAAGTTCAGGTCCCATTCAATTACTAAATAATTTTGCAAACACGTTTTTTTTTCGATGCAAATATGTAACGTGTCTTATGAACCACCAAATTCTTTTGAAACAGATTGAGTTAAGAAAACGTAATCTTACTACTCCCCATCCAACTATCTATAATAAACAGGATTAGTATTATTCAATACTATTTTCTTGTACAAGCCGTTTTTTATATGCACGGTTGTCATATTAAGACTGTGTAATTGTCATATATCTATCCGGACGTTCTTGACCAATTTTACCTTTAATAGTGCCTAACCCAATAGTACCAACCTTTGGAACAGTAGTTGGCGTTGCATAAGTAACTCTAAATTCTTGAACATATTTTACACCATTCACTATGGTTGGAGTATTTGATCCAGTTGGTTCCGGTCCTTTTTTAGGAAGTTTACCTGTAAATTTATCAACTTGCTGCGCTATTCATTGTTAGTTCTATTCTTATTAGTGTATAATACATACCGTTGACGACCAGCGCCATAATAAATAATAATGACATCCAAAACTTCAGCATTTTTGTGATTGTGTGTTGTGATGCGTGTATGGGGTGGTGATGAGCTTTTTTTGTTTTTTTTTTTTAAAGTATACCTATTTTTGATAAATGCAATAAATAAATAACCATAAACTGTCTATAATAAATGAATGGATGGCCTAGTATTCTATTCTGATCTTTTTGATGAAGAATTAGCTAATAGGTTGGAGAAAAAATAGATGATTAGGAGACAGGATTGAATGAATAAAGAAGAGTGAAAAAAGTGAGTATTAAAAAAAATAGGAGAAAAAAAAAAAAATCAAAAGCCCTTTGGAACAAATTAACTACAGAATAAAAATAGATGGGGTGGCAGTGCGAAGAAAATTAAGAAAAGCTTAAACTTTTCACGTTGCGCCTGCGTAACTGTTTTGAGTACTAAATTTAGGTCTCAGCTATTCATAGTGCTTTTTTCCTCTGAGCGTTTAAAGTTTTTATTTTTGTGCAGAATTTACAGAGGAAATCGTAAATTCTTTAATGTGCAGATCCAAATATTTATACCACCAAGTTGAGATTTTCCGTCACGGATTAATTAACTACGCGTGAGCAGCTACTTTTCGGTGGTAACATACCGTGACGGATTGGCGATGGTTTGGCTGATTTAAGAATTCTATTGTAAGTCTTAGTTTAGTGTAATTGTTTAGGATACCCCTAAATTTTCTAGGCTAGTGCTAATGTACCCATACTAACGTATACACTGTGTACGAATATGTGCTACTGATAATTTTACTATCTATATATTATACCATGGTAATTAAGTATACTTGTAATAGTGATATTATAGTATACTAACCAGTTAATAAACTTAATTCCATGTAGCTGAATTTATTTGAATATGTACAAAAAAATACTTATAATATATATATCATGATGCATATATAGTAACTATACAGCAGCAGTTGTAGCGCTGTAGATATTAGCTAAAGATTACATCCATGCTCTAGGAAGTTTAGTATTATAAATTAGATTTTATAACTTATGCTAGTAGTTAAGATCTGGCTAAATGTTAAGCTTGTTTTAAGAAGTATATTGATCTCCAGTGCACATGTATAGATATATGTATACCCATTGGATATATTACAATGTAGTTGAGTGGACAAGAACTTGCACGTATATATATATATATATATCTATAGCTGGTATGCACTGACGAATTGCAACTTATAATTAGCTGTGCATATGTTATACAGTGTATATATATATACATCTGTTGTGATATCAGATAAAAGGAAATTCACCGTTGAAATAATAAACTAGCGTTGGTGGTTTGCAATTGATCAACAACTATGCATAGTATATCAATGAATTCTTCATGAAAAGCTTTATAGAGACTAACTAACCAGCTGTAACCGCTGTTTACTATATAAACATTCAGCTGTAATAATTGGTGAAACCTGTGCTTAAATTCCCAAAGAATAATATAAAAATGTAGCAGGGTATACATTTCTTAAAATTTACACCCAAAGGTAATATTGCAGTCAGTTATATATCATTCATAATTAGATATCGAGTTATAGATAATGTCACTATATATCGTAGAGCTCTTGATTACTTTCTTTACACGATACAATGGTTTATTTTTACTGCCATATAATGTTAGTAAGTCAAGTCCTCCCTGTAGCTAAAAGTCTTAGTATCAAATTGATGTTTAGAGGTCGACCAACAATTTTAGATATATATATATATAGATTTACCATGCATGGGTGTAATCTGGTTGTTGTTTAGTTTAAATCTACTACATGCATATATCAGTTGGCATATATATGGTTTGTTACAAATTTAATATACGGACTGTTGGCTAAACATTGCAATTCCATGGTATTATGCGTAAGCAAGTTTTATAGGTTATATAGTCCATATGGCTTCACAGTCAAAATTATAATAAATGAACTGTTTTCATAATAGCTATTTACATATGTACATTCTACTTCATGTGGTGCACCTAAACATAATTAACATGAACAGACTTACGGTATTGGGATGATTTTCTAAGCAAATTCTATGTAATTTTGATCCACGCGTGAAGGTAAAATAGCTATATATCCGATATCAAGCTTAATGGTGTCGATACGCTTATAATATACCCATGGTATCAAAACGACTACGTCTAATATTCAATTTAAATATTTGGACACCCCGGGCCATCACCCTACCGGTCCTAATAAGGATAGTATGTTCTAGATCAACCTAAATTTAGCTAGGTTAACATTACTGTAGGTGCATCAAGTTAATAATATTTACAAAATCTTAAAAAAATAATATATAATGTATGAATATCATGCTAAAAATATATACATAATAATCCGGGTAAAATTCTGTAATATAATAAGAGCTCATGATAAATTGAAATTGCTGCAGGGCCTACCTACTGCTGGTATATATAAGATAAATATATTATAAAAAATTACAAATGCTGCAGTATGGTATCAAAAGTCCAATCACTTTATTAGGATTAAGCTTTATTTACGTACTATATGGCACTATCGATTTCCAGGCCTACTACAGTATTGTATACATATGTAGCAGTTTCAGCTACTGGTGACCCTGCCTCCCCCTCCCTAGGCTCCCGAATTTAATGCCTTACTCAAGAATATTCTATTCTCAGGTTTCATTGCATGCAAATCCGATTAACCAACTAACTAACCTATCCATAACTCCCATTGTTGCCCATATATATATTGGAAGATGCGGAGGCTACGTGTACTATGTATATATAGTAAATATACTTCTAACATGTCCAACAGCTCATTATGATATTTCGACGATGTTTTTGCTTTCTATTGATACCAGAACAGTTCACATGTAGAGACCAGAGTCACTGATTTTACTACTTGTACGCCAATCGGCACTAATAATATTTCAAAATTTTGAATTATAAAGATTAAAGTGCTTCTGTAAATCCATACAACAGCCTGTTTAATAAATACAAAATTTAATGCGGCCACAAAGTTAACACAAACAAAAGATTGCGAAGCATAAAACGTGGTTGACGCATGATTGATTTTTTGAGCCGTTCATGAGGTTTTAGATGATCCATTTACAGATCTGTTATGATCATATAGATACACAGGTCTTACCTTGTTTGTTTAAAATACAGATTTTAATTTAAATAATGATACTTTTTGAATTTTATTCAAAGCGGAGGTTAGTGGTATGGCCATTCCCATCCAGCTTGTATACCCAAATTTATAAGTTTTTATCGATATCCGACCGATATTTTGGGGCATTCATTCCAATTGTTAACTTTTAAACTTTCAGTTGAAGCTTAGTAGTGGATTGACACTTTGCATGCATGGTATGTAGATATCCTAGTAATATCGTGCGGCACATATATAGAACCATTCAAATTATATATATATATACGAAGCCTTTAATTAAATTAAGTAAGATGTTAAATTAAAGTCTGAATGGTTCCATCAACCATGGCAGTGTTTCATTTTTATTATCTGTTTATCGGATATAGCGTTCTCAAGGCAGTAAAACCCGGAGCTCACACGACCAGTTAATTTGTGGGTATTATTAAGTCATTCTGGCGGACATTAAGCCAGCCTTATATGTTATGACAAATTCGTACAATTTTACAATACGGTAATATTATAACAGATGATGTACAATGATAATATATAAGAGCAGTATTATCACGTTACAGCACCTTTCAATGGATTTAAATTAATAGATCCCACTCGTCGGGTATCAAGGATCAATTTCAGATTAACTTTTGTGATAAATCCGGGATGTAATTAAGCCACTGGCATGTATATATTTGATCATGGATTATTGTTGATTTATAATATTAAAACTTACGCATATCTTGTGTGATATATAGTCGGCACATTCGGTCTATAAGCTCTTAATTGACTACTGTAATTAAGGTATAATGAAGTATACTGTGGTATTTTTTGATACCAAAGGCTAAAGAGCTGTAGAGACTGTATCTGATACTATCAAGTATACATATATAGTGTATTTGAAGCCTAGTGTAAGAAGTTAAATTTTACACTATTTATTTGTACCTAACAATAAGATTAGGTTATTGCTTAGCTAATATACATACATTCAACGCTCTACAGCCTAGGCCTTTGTTGTAATTATGCATGGATAAATGGGGTGTATTGATCAATCGATCTCAAGGGACGTCACGATCAAATCGATCAAATCGATCGACATTGAATGACTTCCATGACGTTTCTTTTTACCATACGGATCCATGATTCGAGCATTCTTGTGTTATTATTAATTATTAAATAAAGCTATCTTGAACCAGCCAGTTCAAACCCAGAATTACATCCAGCTAAAACCATCACATTCTATTGATCACCTCGAGTTTGAAATATCAAATCAGCGCTGCATATGTTAAGCCTAACATCTCCCATCATTCTTATATGTCCTTAAAAATTAAAAACCTCCACAAGAATTCGAATGTTCCTTCTTAAAAACAACCCAAACCGTGACTGTGTCCAAGCAAGAGAAAAAATCTTGGCCAGTCTATACTAAGATTTAATCTTCTTAAGTTGTATTCCATCACCACAGTTTTACATCAATTTTGATGATCGTTTCAAAAGTTATTAAAAAAAAGACTTAAATCGTGCTTGTAGAGGCAGTTACAGGACGGCGTTAATGCAGTGTTGTGGCTGGCCGCGCTATCCGCACAAATTTAAAACCAGCCAAAACCTTAACTGCAACAGTTGTCGCAGCTTAAAAAACGGGGGGTTTGACTCTAACACTGCGAAAACGCCATTTTTTGGCTGAATTTATAAATACCGTGTTTTCTCTCCCTTTTTTTTTTTTTTGTTACAATTTCGACCAAAAATCTTAAATTTGATCGGAGGATTTTCATTTTCTTTTGTATTATTTTTTTTTCTTCTCTTGTAAAGTTATAAATACAAACAAAAATAATTCAATACATCAAAGCTATTAACTTATAAATAACAAAGTATTGTTGATACTTATACATATTTTTAGTTCTCTAACTTGTCGATATTTGTATTATAATACAATATACTGATAGTTTATAATCAAAGCTGTGCAATACAACCATCGATACAATTTACCAAGTTTGTGGGTTTTTTTTTTTTGAAACTAAATTTTCGATTAAAAAAAACTAAAAGTTATCGATCAGATATTTTGTAATTGCTAACGATTATCTTTTTAAAGGAGTTAATACAATTATCAAGTGGAGTTAAATTTTGAGAGATACAATCGTACTATTTTTGAATACCAACATAGAGGGTGTTATTAGATATATTGAAGTAATTGATTCATTATCAATAGAAATATCGAGTGGCAAGCAACACTAACTTTACCAACTAATATTGATCCCTAAATATACTCATCGATTAACAATCATCAATCGTATAACATAATTTACCTGGATATAGAATAATCAACTGGTACAAATTGGGAGAAACGCTATAGTATATCTAAACGATCACAGACTTTTTAATAACATCAAGTAAGAAAACAAAAATGTCTGAAAGAAAAAAGAATCGACCCCTTACCCTTCGTACGGAGTCTACTTCAAATATTCCAAACTCTTCAAGAAATTCTAGTGAAGCCAATTCACCACGACAAAATCCTGAAAGTTCAACATCTGGAGCTCAACAACGACCACCTTTAAGGTGGAGACACAGTGAACGACAAGGACCTCGTAGATATCAGTTTAGTGTAGACGACGACGAAGACGAAGTTGAAAAAGATTTGGAAAGAGAATATTTTGAAGGGTATAACGAAGGTATTAAAGAAGAAAGAAGACGAATGAGAAGAGCTAGTAAATCACCCATGTCTGCACCAAATTCATCAAAATTGATAGCTCAATCTAATGTTCAAACTCCGCCTACTGATATTTCATTACCACCACCAGAATTTGCTCAAAATGTTGATACCGAAACTAATGAAACTTTTGATACTAATCAATTAGCTGCTCCACCTATTTTACCAGATTCACAACCATCATATCATAGTATTCATAGTAGTAATCATAGTTCCAGAAATCATTCAAGACATCATAGTGCTAGCTACGATCCAAAACAAAAGAAAAAATATAATTTTTCAGATGATTATGATGAAGAAGAAGAAGATGATGATGATAATGACGTGGATCATTATAAATATAAAGATTATAATGAAGATGATGAAGATGATGAAGAGGAAGAAGAACAAGAACAAGATAGTGATACTGAATCAACATCAAGTCAAGAATCTTTTACATTAAGAGAACGACAACAAGCTATTAATACAACACATCCATTTGGTATTAGAATTTGGAAACCTGCAGTTTATAAAAAAATTCGATCGGTTCAAAAAATTGCAGAAGGTGATATTCATAGTACACCAGGTAGAGCAGTTGGATGGTCAGTATTATTAGGTAATGCATTATGGACAATTTTCCCAGGTATACTATTATTATCAGCATGTATTTTAGCAGCAGCTATTGTTATGATTATCCCTGTTCGATCATCAAGAAGATATGGTAAAGTATTTTATAATTTGGGGTTATATTTATTAAATCCATTTGGGAAATATGTTGAATTAGTTCAACAAGATGCATATTTACATGAAGATAGTGGTGAAGGTAGACCAGTTGAAGAATATGAAAGATGGCAAGCTGGTGATGTTGAATATGGTAGATTATTTTTTGGACCAGCTAGAAGAACAGAATCATCAAGTACTAGTGAAGAAAGTCGACCTTTATTAGATTCTAATGATAATGATAATACAACTAATAATCAAATTAAAAGAAGATTTTTTGGTAGAGGGAATTGGACTATTGGTAGAGTTGTATTCTTTTTATTATTTTGGTTTTTAATTGCACCATTATTGTATTTATGTTCATTACTTTGCTGGTTAGGAGTCTTTTCAATCCCAATGGCTAAAGTTACATCTATTCTTGCATATCATATTCGAAAACATCCATTGGCATTAAAATATAAACCAGCATCTTCATATGGAGATAATTTATCAGCATCAGAAAATTCATCAATTTTATTATGTACTTATAGAGCATTTGGTTGGAATTATTATAAATATACAGTTGATGGGACCAATATTTTCTTTATTAATTTAATGTTTCCAGTATTATTTGTTATTTTTGATTATTATTTTTTGGCAAAATATTTAACTGGAGTTTTGGCATCACCAGCATTTGTATTTATGTTAAGTTTAGCATCAGTTATTCCGCTAGCATATTTTATTGGTCAAGCAGTTGCAAGTATTAGTGCTCAATCATCAATGGGGATGGGTGCTACTATTAATGCATTTTTTGCAACAGTTGTTGAAGTATTTTTATATGCAGTTGCATTAGAACAAGGTAAAGGTGATTTAGTTGAAGGATCAATTATTGGTAGTATTTTAGCAGGTGTATTATTTTTACCAGGTCTTTCAATGTGTGCAGGTGCAATTAAAAGAAAGACTCAAAGATATAATCCAAAGAGTGCTGGTGTATCTTCAACAATGTTAATTTTTGCAGTTATTGGCGCATTTGCTCCAACTATTTTTTATCAAATTTATGGTACTTATGAAATTAGATGTGTCCCATGTGTTAGTATAAATGATTTGACACCACCACCACCACCAAGTGATTGTAAAAGATGTCAAATGTATCAAGTACCATTAGAAAAAGACAATTTATATACTACAATGATTCAACCATTTTCAAATGTTTGTGCAATTTTATTATTTATTAGTTATGTTATTGGGTTATGGTTTACTTTAAGAACTCATGCAGCAATGATTTGGACTACACCAACTAGTTCAGAATTACATCCTCATTCACAACAATCAATTCCTCATAAAGAAGTTGCTTCTAGAGAACGAGAAAGAGAAAGAGAAATTAGAAGACCAAATGAAGACGTTACACCAGCCATTACACCATTAACTCAACAACCAAACCCAATCAATAATCAAGGTAAGAAACAAGTTACAATTGAAGTACCGAAACAAGATCAAGAACAAGATCAACAAGCAGCTAATGATGGTGGACATGATGCACCAAATTGGGGTAGAACTAAATCAACAGTAATTTTATTAGGTGCAACATTATTATATGCAATTATTGCAGAAATTTTAGTTGATACAGTTGATGTTGTATTAGAAAATATCAAAATCAGTCAAAAATTATTAGGTATTACAATTTTTGCATTAGTACCAAATACTACTGAATTTTTAAATGCTATTTCTTTTGCAATGAATGGTAATATTGCATTAAGTATGGAAATTGGGTCAGCATATGCATTACAAGTTTGTTTATTACAAGTTCCAGCATTGGTATTATATTCTACTTGGGCTTTACCAAGTTTAAAAGGTCCAATTCATGATTATATGTTTACTTTGGTATTCCCAAGATGGGATTTATGCATGGTTATCTTCTGTGTATTTTTGTTTTCATATATCTATGCCGAAGGTAAGAGTAATTATTTTAAAGGCAGTATTTTGATTTTGGCTTATTTGGTTGTTATGTTGGGTTTTTATTTTGCAAATCAATCTGATGAAATTGCTGGAATTGGTATGAATCAAATTATTATTAACTCTTTGGTATCTTAGTTTTAATTGTATTTAGATTTTTTAATTGTTTATTCTTTTTAACTTTTTATATAATGCTAATTTATTGATTGAAAAAAAAAAAAATATTGTAGATTTATCATTAAATACTGAAATGTCAAGACAGTATATCTAGTTGACCACAAAAAAAAACTCTTTTACAAGTACAAAAATATGTGAATATAGATAACTCAATTGATTGCAACTAAACACACACTAGGCTGTCTTTTACAGGTTAAAATTTAGTTCAAGCAAATTCTTGGAATAATATCTGGTTCAATTAAATATAGAATGCGTTGATAAAATGGGTACCCACTTTGGACCCCCAGACATACAATTAGGTCATGATTTATTAATATATACAAAAATAGCATTTACAAAAAAAGCTAGCAAAGACTTAATACCAAGCAGCAGGTTGGTTCTTTTTCTTTTCCAATCTTCTCTTATAAGCAGCACCTCTAGCTTCAGCGATAATTTCATCCGCTCTGGCAACAGCAGCATCAACTTCTTCTTTTCTACTGGCCTTAGTTCTCTCACCTTTAGTCAGTTTGAACATAGTACTACCACGCAATGGAACCTTATTCTCGTGTTTATTTTCATAAAATTTCTTATTATTTTGTAATGTTGGCATTAAATGGTCAATTCCGAATCTATAAGCTGCTTTGAATAAATCAGATTGTCTTCTTAATGAATATTTTGGTGCTGCGTATCTTTTTGTAACTGGGTGTTTATTAGGTAAGAATGGGTTAGCATCATCTGCATTACTCCAAGTTGGTTTGTCACTATATTTACCAAAAGGTTGTGGAGGATATTTCTTGAAAAAATTTTGTAAATTTATGGGTAGAGTTGCAAAAAATGGATTCTCATGTGTTGGTTTTAAAGTTTCTGCAATTTGAATAGCTTCATTGGCTAATAGTTTTGGTTTTCTTCTTGCTAGAAGCTGTAGTGCTGGTCTCATTGTTAAATACTATTTAAATGAATGAATGGTAAATGCTGAATGTTGTGTCTAATGGTTTTTCTTTGGTGATTCGAAAATTTTTGTGTTGAAAAATTATTTGCGCTGTTGTGTGACCGGTGCAGTTATTATTATTAATTGGGATGAGCGGTAGAATGTTTAAGCTTACTACAGTATTTTCGTGTGGATGGTGCGGCTGGTTCATTAAAGCAGTGATAAAATTGTACGTACTGGTCGAATAATGTTAGAAAATTGATCTTGAATTGGCCATGAGTTAATCAATCTTTTAATAATCACGAAAAATATACAGTTCGTTTTATTTTCTAATCTTCTATATATTATTTAATATTATTAATATTTAATATTGAAAGATCTATATATATGCTTTAAATTTGAAGGTAGATACTATGTTAATATATAGCTTCATAATAAGAAAATCTATTGTCATCAGCTCCACTGCCTTCGCCAAATTTCATTAGAATTCTATAATCCAATATCTTCTAAGTACCAGCTGCTACCATCTACTTATTTCGGTACATATCCATCATGAAAGCTCATAAGTACTTCCTAGCTACTTTTTATATATATCCCCATTCTATTTATCTTAACTAGCTTGTCTTTGCGATTAATAGTTAGTTTGTAGGTGCATGAATTGCATTAGTTTTTGTGATCTAAGTATAAGTTATCAATACACCATATAAAAAAAATTTATCTGGTTAACAGGTCAATGATCACTCTATTCATTGAAATAATGATGTTACTTGGTTTGCAGTGACTCTAAACCTATCAAAATATTCCAAATATTCAGCTATTTTAGATATCTTCTTAAGCTACGATAAGATATCCTTCTATAAACACCGATCGGAGGATTACTGAAAAAGTTCCGGAGGGTGACTGAAAAATTATTTTTTTTTTTCGAAATTTTCAAAAAAATGACTAAATGACTAAATGTTTTAGATTTTCCAAATTGATTTGTGATTGATATAAATAAGCCGTTAAATCACCTATTCTGGTACCAAACAAATGCATAATACTCCTTTTTTTTAATTTTTTTTATAATAACCCACTATAGTATACTAACCTAGAATAACAATAATGTTTAAACGAGGTGTTTCAACATTAGTTAAAGAATGCAGCCCATATGCTGTAACCACATACGCTCGACCTGAATCAGTGGTATTATCAAAAGGGTTAGGGTCATATTTATGGGATACTAATAACAAGCAGTATGTTGATTTCACTGCTGGCATTGCAGTCACAGGATTAGGACATTCAGACCCAGGTGTATCAGAGATCATTTGTGATCAATCAAAAAAATTGATCCATTCTTCAAATTTATACTATAATGAATGGACATTAAAATTATCAAAAAATTTAGTTGAAAAGACTTTATCAAGTGGAGGCATGAGTAATGCCAGTCATGCATTTATTGCAAATAGTGGTACAGAAGCCAACGAAGCAGCATTAAAATTTGCTAGAAAAGTTGGTACCTTAATTAATAATGACAAAACTGGAATTGTTAGTTTTCAAAAAGGTTTCCATGGTCGAACTATGGGTGCATTATCAGTTACAGCTAATCCAAAATATCAAAAACCTTTTGCACCTTTAATTCCAGGTGTATCAAATGAAGGTATTATTAATGATTATAAAACATTAGATTTAATTACTGATAAAACTTGTGGGGTTATTTTAGAACCTATTCAAGGTGAAGGTGGTGTTTATACTGTTGAACCAGAATTTTTAAAAGCTTTGAGACAAAAATGTGATGAAACTGGTGCATTATTAATTTTTGATGAAATTCAATGTGGATTAGGTAGAACAGGTAAATTATGGGCACACGGTCATTCTCAAGTTAATCCTGATATTCTAACAATGGCAAAGGCATTGGGTAATGGGTTCCCAATTAGTGCCACTTTAGTATCACAAAAAGTTCAAGATGCTTTAAACGTTGGTGATCATGGTACTACTTATGGTGGTAATCCTTTAGGTTGTAGAATTGCAGATTATGTTCTGGAAAAAGTATCAAGTGATAAATTATTATCAAATGTTGATGATATTTCCAAGATTTTTGTTGATAGATTTAAAAATTGGCAAAATAAACGACCTGATTTAATTACTGAAGTTCGAGGTAAAGGATTGTTATTAGGATTGCAATTAACTAAAGATCCTAGTGGGATTGTTAAACAAGCCATGGATAATGGATTATTGGTTATTACTTGTGGTACTAATACTTTAAGATTTGTTCCTGCATTAAATATTGATGAAAAAGTTGCTAATGAAGGATTGGATATTTTAGAAAAATGTATTTTAGATTAAATAAATTTATAGATTAATAATACACTGTTTTGTATTCGACTGTTTGTTAATTATATCGAGCATTCAACCCATTAGAGAAACAAGCCAGTTAATTATAACATCAGAAGTAACAATATTAACAGCATTATATATATAATATTATGTTTAGTAATTCAAGAATTAGTATTCACCTATCGGTTTTCAATTAGTATCGAAGCTCCTTATGATGATATTCAAATCATGATTCAATATATACTCAAAAGATATGCAGTACACGAACGATATTCTACAAGTGGAATTTTTTTCTAGGTCCGATACTAGTCAATTGATTAAAAACTGTGGAATATCATAATAACAATAACTATTTGCTCATCTGCAGGGAATAAACTGACTTGTATAATGTCAAATTTTCAAAACTATCTAGCTATCACAATAAAGTAGATAATTCATTACTACTACTACTCAGATCAACTTAAAAGAAATATGGAAAATTAATTGTATTAATAGATAGCGATAAAATCAAGTAATAATAATGAATAAAATAAATAAAAGTGTTCATATATAAAAAAAAAAAAAAGAATAATAATGAACGTCCAGAAGAAATCTACCAGTTAGCCCTACTGGCTTTCAACTTATTCTTAAACCTATCAGCAGACCGTTGTGGAGGACCACTACCCCCCGGGGTACTAACACCATTAGGTTGAGCATCATAATTAAAAGTATGTGATCTACCCGGCATTCTAGGAGGAGCACTATTAGCACTAGCTCCAGATTGTTGTTGGTGTAGTTGTTGGTTTCTTTGCTCACGTCTTTTGAAAATATCATCTAATGCACTACCACCTCTTGCAGTTGGGTTTCTATTAACACCTCCACCCCCTGATCTTTGACTATGTAATGACCCTTGACTATTTGAAAACTGTGGTGAACTGTATGCTGAATGAGGTTGTTGCTGTGATGGGTGGACTTCTGCAGGCTCTAACCATGGAGGAAGATGACCATCTTTTTGAGTATAATATCTTGTTAATGCATGATGAACAACTGTATCGTTTGGATTGTCACCATCTTTTTCTTGACTGTTGATTGATAAGTTTGATAAAGCTGCTGATGCGTTACCGTACCCGTTTCTTAGTCTAGTCCATAACCCGTGTTTTTCCATTTCTTTTAGTGAGGTTGTATTTGTTATTCTTTTTTATAAGGGTTAGTATGCTGGTGATCTGGTAATAATATCAATGATGGAAAAAAAAAACAATAGAAGCAGGTTTAAAAGTACTGTGTCTAAGAAGTTTTAGGGAGGAAACACCTACACTTGTACAATAATTTTTACTCACGCTTTAGTTATACACAATTGTGTTTGTTTGCAACGCTAGGAGTACTGAACCATTAAAGAAACTTTATTTTTAGCTCCCACTAAGCCCTGAGTCGCTGGCACCTTCACCACCACCACGCTCGTCTCACGCTTTGGCATTTTCATAACAGGGTTTTTTTATCACCATCATAGATTTTTTCAATGCATCAAATTTCATCTAGAGAAGGAGAATGTCATATGCAGAAGAACGAGGTCGAGTCAACACGACCAAGACCATTCATGGAGTCAACCCGGCTTTTCTAATCGACAAAATATTACGAGAACGGATCCAAGAATCAAGATACTACAAGGAGGAATGTTTTGCATTAAATGCAGCAACATGGTGTGATAGAGCATCCAATTTACAATATATTGGTGGAACTTTTGGTCCAACATTACAACCATCACCATTTATTTCATTAGTTTTTACGTTAATTCAGTTACAACCAGAACATGAGATCGTTATGGAATTAATATCACAAAAAGATTCAATGTTTAAATATCTTGTTGCGGCAGGATTAATGTATGTTAGATTGGTTTATGATCCTGATCAGGTTTACAAGATTTTAGAGCCATTTTTAAACGATTATAGAAAATTAAGATTTAGAAAAAATGATGGAACTGTGGTTTTAACTTATATTGATGAATTTGTTGATTGGTTGTTGAATGAACAAAGGGTTTGTGGGGTTACTTTACCCGTAATGCCTAGTAGGGTACAATTAGAAGATCAAGAGTTGTTGGAGCCTAGAGAATCGGCTTTGCAAAGTGAACTAGAAAGTGATGATGATGATGATTAAATAATGAAGATAATGATGATGATGATGATGATATTATATTATATTAATTAAATGATGATTAAATGGTGGCTTGGAATAGTCTATTCATGACTTTACCACTATTATCAATTTCAAAATCAATATAAAGTGCGAATTGATATGTCAAATCGCCAATCTTTGCATCGCTGGTATTAAGATATCTTCAAGCGTCATTGCACCCCACCAAATGCAGCAAGGGTTCAACCAAGGATCAATTTCTATATAATAGTACTTCATGAAGCATTGACTAACTCGGTGCTGTCGTGTTCAGGGTGAGCTTGATCCACTAAACAGTAGAGATACTGTATCAAGAGAAGCAGGGATACAAATATTATTATTTAAACACTAAATATACTAAATCTCTGAAATAATTGTAGCTACCTGCTAATTTTTCTACTCCAATACTGCATCAGAAAATACTGTTAAACAGAAAGTGATGTCCATAACTTAGATTTCTCCTCGAAAAAACTTTATCTCGAAATTTAGAAAAATTCTGTCATCTCAATTGATTGAAACTTCTAAATATTATCATTAAATAGAGAACTCGATCGAGGTTCATATCACTTTCTTGTAAATATGGAAAAATATTATCCTTACAGTGTAATAGTTTCTTATATATACAATCTCAGTCATACCATTGCAAGTTTATCCGTTAGGATAGCATAAAGACCATCAAAGGTCTCTTTGATAAATCTGCAAAATACTATCATTATAAGCATATCTGCGTATATCATTAATGCCTGGAGAGAAATAAAACATGTTCGAGTCGAGAATAAAAACTTAGTTGCTGTAACAATCCCTTAAAATTTAGAATATTCCCTCGTATACTATAGAAATTTAGAGATCTCTACAAAAGACCCCTATATTTCGGAAGATTTCTTCAATTTAAAATTTTATATATTAACTCCACTCCAATCGATCCATATCCTAGATATCATTATCGCCAATCGGTAGTAAATTTGATCAGGTTGGGTAATCTAATATGTTTTAGTATGTTAAAATCATGGCCATGGATATAACTAATAGTAACACTATCCATGATCTCACGTGTATATCATATACACCAGGATTACCAGCTGGGTTAAATGCATAAAATCAATTGACTGTACTGCATCCTGTACGTATATTGATTATTATAGTGCCATTAACAGCGTCTATAATGGCTTATCAAACTTAATTTTAATCCGGCCGGACCACGATTAAAAGTATTACCAATTTCCTCATTTTCTATAATTAAATCAGCTATCTTACAGCCACTTTAAATTCATTGAACTCTCAACTCGTGATCACTCATTGGTTGGTAAAATATCAATTGATTGGGGGCACTATACCCAGCTAATTCATACTGTAAATTTTCTATTCAAATTTAAACATCCCGGGCCTGCAAAGTTAGATATTCTAAATTTCAATTATTACATCTAAAATAGGGTATACTGATTGTGCTACTTTATCTGCCAGTAAGGACAACAGCCGAGTATTAAACATTTTATAATATATATTAATATTGCAATACTGAGGTTGCTGTTTTTAGCCAGATCTGAAATTTTTTAAATAGTTTACAATTATCTTGTTAGTAATTACCATGCATATAGCATAGTATACAAAGCATAAATTGAAGTGAATGGACCCATTCAGTTGAACCGCATTATTAGCCATGGCTGCAGTAATGTTTCCCAAATTTTCCACAGACCATATATGGCAATTAATTTTAAATTTTAAGCCCTGAGTGTGATACAACAATACTGTAATAATATTTTTCAGGCCCTATGTGTGTTACAACAATTTAAGACGTCTGTAATAATATTGGCTATTAATAGCTTAAATATTACATATCTATAGGAAACTCAACCACTATATTATAATTAACTCAATCCAATGGATTACAGAGCTTTATTTTTTCTTAGCTCGAAGCAAGATAAATAATAATTCAAATTTTCAGGGCAAAAATAATTTTCAAGGTTTATTTGAGACGTCATTTTGTCTTAACTACACTTTTGGTCCTTCTGCTTAAAAATATCGTGCGGCTTACTGTAAATAAAAAATTTTTCAAGCTCCATATTATTTTCCAGGGTGAACGAGTATTCCAACTATTGTCATTTCTGGATGGTTTTTATAAAGACAGTTTACTGCTCTCTTTAATTGGTAACACCGACCGAAGAGTACTATAGATAGGCTATCTTTGACACATTTGTCAAAAAGAACGATAAGATAAGACAGAGTGTACTGTACTCCTGATCTACGTTTGTAAACAAACCATTTTTCCAGATTGGAAAAAACAATGCCTCAATTGTATATAACAAAAAAAAAAAAAATTTACTGAAAATGTTTAATATTTAAATAATGCTACTATTTCAAAAAATTAACCGATAGTTTTTTCTTTTAATTCAATACCATATTCTTCCTTTAATTGTTTAATCAATGGATAAGCGAATTCTGGAGTAACTGGAGCATGAACACCTGGGGTAGAAATGGTACCGTTCAAAACTTGTTTGGTTGCAACAGCACATGGGACACCAACCAATTCAGCCATAGCAGAATAACCTTTTGGATTACCATTTTTAACTAAAGTAGAAGTTCGAATTTCAGTTGAACCATCAGCCCATTCAATACCAAATTTGTGTTGTAACATAACCAAATCTTTTTCACCTTCTTCATATTGCATCTTTTGTTCTAAAGTAGCACATAAAGTATCCAAAGCATTACCTCTTGGAGTAGTTTTAGAATCAGAGAATAAACCTAACCATTGGAAACCAGCCAAGATTCGTTCTTTATCAGATTCACTCTTAAATTCTGCTTTATTTGAAATAGCAGCAATTAAATCTTTTTTATTTGATGATGAAGCACCAGTCAATTGTGCTAAAGCATCATTCCATGCAATTGATTCTTTGAAATATGGTTTTTCTTCTTCACTTAAGAAACCTAAATCAACCAAAACTTTAATAAATTCTGGGAAACCTTGGAATCTTAAAGTACCTCGAACTAAATTTTGAGCTTCTGGAATATCATATCGTTCTCTATATGGAGTAGAATCTCGATTTGGGTAAGCAACGAATGCATAACCTGGATAAATATAATATGGTTTAGCTTCTTTCATTAAAGCTTCACCTTCAACTTCTCTAATTTTACCATTTTCATAGAATTTAGCAGCATTTCTTAATGCTAATAAAACACCTCTTGATGACCATGAAAATTTATAACCTAATGGATTATCAGAATCTTCTGGAGCTGGTAACCCACCACAGTATGATAAGAAAGTGGTAATTTTACCACCAGCTTTATGAACTTCATCAATAGTTTTGACAGCATATAAATGATCAATACCAGGATCTAAACCAATTTCATTAAAGACAACAATACCGGCATCTTTAGCTTGTTGTTCTAATTCTAACATTTGTGGGTTGGTATAAGAAGTAGTAACAACGTTCTTCTTACTCTTGATTGCACTCTTAATAACAGTTGCATGATAAGTATATGGAATTAATGAAATAACAACATCACATTGAGCAACTGCTGAGTCTAATGATTGTTCATCATTAACATCAACAACTGCAGCTTTAGCTCGGTCACCTGCTAATGCTTGTGCTTTAGATAAAGTTCGACAAGCAACAGTAACTTCAATGTTTGGATCTGCTGCTAAGATATCAACAGTTGGTTTAGCAACAAAACCTGAACCTAATAATAAAACTTTTTGAACCATTTTTTGTGATTGTTTTTTTTTTTTTCTGTCTAGTAATTTTATACAAGAATGAATTATTTGAAAAATTTCTGATAATAAAAAATTGCGGGTGATTTGGCTTTTATATGGTTTTTTTTTTCTTCTTTTATTCTTCTATAAGAGTCATTTTGAATATCCACCAAAATACGTACTTTATTGTAGTTTTTCTATTTGAAATTTCAGTCGGACGTCCGATTGAAACGAAGCTTGCAAGCGCTTAAACTGAAAAATTTCCCAATGATGCCACCGATTCGACTAGTGCAAGCGGCGCGCGGCGAGGAATAGAAGGCAAGCGCGATCCGATCTAGGTTACGTAATGCTTGTATTTTTAATTTGACTCGGAGAAAATATTGGAAAGTTTATTAGCTCTCATTATAATCCTTTGAATTGAAATTTCAATTTTGAGCATCGATCCTTGAGATGAAAAAAAAAAGCGCCGCATCTAAATATCCTACTACCAGAATCCTCTATAGTTCTTAGTAACTGTTACTAAAGAGATCTTATATCTATCAAACACGATAAACAAATTAAATACTAAACTGGTGAGAGTACATGCATTTGGTGATCAGTAAACATTCTGGTTTATATGATTCATTCTGGTTTGGATGATTTTACAGCCTCAATTAAATTAAATTAAATTTTATGAGCCCAATAGATAAAAATTATCCATGATAATAGCACTATAAAATTATAAGCATATACCAACAGCTTAACTAGTACTTTGAAAATTTATTATTTTAAATAAATTGAACAGCTTTCAACGAATTGAAGAATTGCCTAATATATCCTGTGATATTTGATTCCAAATAACTGAGTGTCGCCATGGAAACAAAATCTGGCAATTACGAGGATTTTTTTATCATCCCTATTCAATTTCATCATAACGTATACAATTGTACATACCACAAGGAAATAACTCTATGCCAACTAGTCTTATCGACAGAATTATGGTTTCAGTAGAGTCTTTAAATGCTAAAATGTCAAAATTAGGGATTAGTAAACTGAACAATAAACAGTGATAAAAACCTGCTGAGACACAGCGGAATGATTATAATACATGTAGTGAAAACTATCTAAAATTTTAGCTTGAATTAATTATGGTAGATTTTCAAACCATTTTAATTCCATCTGGTGTTCTTAGTTAATAGCTAGTAGGTTCGCAATGATTAAGCTAACCTAGGCTTGGTCTATTAATTATTTGATAAGGATGGTATATATTAACACTATATATAGGTTAACAATTGTTTAATTCTATTTTTTAATTATGGTAGTTCAAATTATTATAAGAACTATAAGTTAAATTTTTATAGCAAGCATACAACTTATTGATAAATCAAAGGTGAGTATATATTATAAATTGCTATAGAAAATAGCGCTCAATATCAGAAATGTGGAAACAGCCAATTTAAATGTACAATTCGTCATTTACATATATAATATGAGAGGGAGATATATATATCCAATTCTTTGTTGAGCTATCAAATATTTGATATGTTATTAGATATTGTATTAAAATTATGCTGGTAAGAACGTAAGAACAACAATTAGCACTCAGTGATAGTAAAAGTTATTACTAATTCCTTAAAATTCTACTCCATGCGAATTACTTAATGCAATGAGACATGCTTTAAATTGACACAACAATTGAACAAAATTTATAATAAATATAATTAAGGGGGGTCGTTAAATAGTCATTAGATAATAAAAATACATCATAAATACATACAATTCCGAATCAAAGCAGTCTAATCTTTCAATAAAAAAAATAAAAAGATTAGAAACCTCTCCTTGCACCACCAGGTCTTCCACCTCTACCTCTACCTCTTGCATTACCTCTACCACCACGATCATTACCTCTTTTATTGGCATTAGCATTATTATTATGATTATTTGAATTTCGAATCTTCGGAGTATCATCTATTAGTAATGAATCCAACTGTAGAGCATCCGGTAAAATATAGAATCTAATATTATTACCTCGAATGTTAATATAATCTAATGAAATTGGATCACGATCTTTTATAGTCATTTTAACTCCGCGTAGTGTTGTGTTCATGTTTGGTGAAACGTTGACAATTGTACCTTGAACAATTGTACCATTTTTTAGTTCAATTTGGACTGTTTCACTTGTAAGTTTCATTAAAAAACGTACTAACTTCATTTTTGTGTTTGGTTATTCTATTGTGTAGTCTATTGGTTGAGGGTTGGTGTATGTTAATTTGCTAGTAGTGTAGTTTTAGTGGTAACAGCGGGTGTCTAATGATCTGAAATTGAAATTTTTTTGGTGGTAAAAAAAAAAAAAAAAAGGAATTTAAAGCAGCTAGAAAATTTCTTGTTTTTGTTCTTCCCAATAAATGTTGATTTTGTAAAAGAGCGCGATTGAATTTTTTAGTGCGGTCATCCTCGGTATGAGATTGATTGAAAAAAAAAAAAATTACAATAATAATAAAACACCAATAAAAAAAGACTTGTTTAATTCACAAACTTTTCTCATTCAGCAATAATAATAATAACAAAAATGGTTTTAATTGAGTTAAAAAAGCGAGGGAAACCTATCAAAAAACTACCAGCTAATGTTGATTTACCTGATAATGATACAATCGAATCATTAAAAATGTTAATCTCCAAATCAACAAAGTTATCTATTCATCGGTTAAGATTGACTACACCAAGCAGTGATGGTAAAACTAAAGATACTGTTTTAGAAAATAATAAAACTATTGGTGATATTTTTGGTAATGAAAATGAAGCTATTGTTAATGTTAAAGATTTGGGTCCACAATTAGGTTGGAGAACTGTTTTTATTTTGGAATATTTGGGTCCATTATTAATTCATCCATTCTTTTATTTTTGTCAAAGTTTTGTTTATAATAAGACTTTTGAACATACTTTAGATCAAAAATTGGTTTATGCAATGTGTATGCTACATTTTTGTAAAAGAGAATATGAAACTGCATTTATTCACCATTTCTCTTTAGATACTATGCCATTATTCAATTTATTTAAAAATTCAAGTCATTATTGGGTTTTATCTGGTGTATTTTTGGGGTTTTTCAATTATGCTCCAGAATCTTGGACTTCTAATCCATTATTTGCAAGACAGTTGTTCCCAATTTGTGAAAAGACTGCTTATGGATTAGTTGCATTATGGTTTTTTGCAGAAATTTCAAATCTTATTACTCATTTAAATTTAGCAAGTTTAAGAGCTAATGGTTCAAGAGAGAGAAAGATTCCATATGGGTATGGGTTTTCATTGGTTAGTTTCCCAAATTATTTCTCTGAAAGTTTAGCTTGGTTAGCTGTTTGTTTATTAACACAAAATTGGTCTACTTGGTTATTTTTATTTGTTTCAACTGGTCAAATGTTGATTTGGGCTGCTAAAAAACACCAAAGATATAAAAAGGATTTTCCAAATTATCCAAAATCTCGAAAAGCAATGATTCCATTTATTTTTTAAAAATACTAGTATTATTAGATTAGAAATCTTCTTCTTCTTCTCGTTTTTCTTCTTCTAGTTCTGGAGTTTCGATTTTTCTTGTAAAATTTTCAATTAATTTTGAAGTAATATAATCAATAGCATCTTGTCCATAGGTTGAATGTTGACTATGCATAATAAAAACATGAGGTTCATTTTCATATTTTTTCAATTCTACTTCCCCACCAGCATTCTTAATTTTAGCAGCATATTCTTCAGCTTCCGGACACAATGAATCTACCCCAGCACATACAACAACAGTTGGTGGTAATCTTGGTAACATATCATTTGGGATAACAATTGGTGAAGCTCTTGGATCATTACTAAACATTTTATCTGGTAAATATTGATCCAAAAACCAATTTAAAGTATCTGAATTGACTGGAACAGATTGTGGTTTGTTATCATCATAAGGAGTTCTACAATCAACCATTGGTACAATCAAAATTTGTTGACTTGGAGCTGGGATATGATGGGTTTCTTCTGTATGTTCTTTATTAAACAATGCAACAAAATGGCTAACAACAGCTGCTAATCCACCACCTGCAGATTGACCAGCAATTGTTAATCTCTTTAAATCAATTTCAAAAGTTTCCCAATTTTCAACAATAAATTTATAAGCATGACAACAATCATCAACTGCAGCTGGGAAAACATGTTCTGGTGCTAATCTATAATCAACCCCAATTACTTTACATTTGGCATTATTAACCCAATATGTAATTAATCCTTCATCTTCTTCAGTTGAACCAGCAACATATCCACCTTTATGAAAATAGATTACACATGGCCAGCCTCTTGGTGATGGTGCTTCACCTTCTGGGTCATAAACTACTAATTTAATATTATTTGTTGGTTCAGTTATATATCTTTTAGATTTAACTGGAGTTGGTTCAATTGATCGATTGATTGCAAACACTTCTCTTGTCTTTTCAATCCCCATCTCATTATACTTTGATGTACCGGCTAGTACTTCATTGTAAAATTTTTGATATTTTGGGTCTAATTTTTGTACCAAATGGTCATCAATTGGTCGTAATTTAGTTTCACTCATTGTATTATTATTTGAATGGTTTATAATAGTTGTAAAGTTACTGATTGAATCTCGATCGTTAAAACTAAAATCTGCAATTAATATTAATAATAATAAACACAAAAGAGAAAAAGAGAAAAGAAGAAAGGAAGTTTAAAAAAAAAAAATACTGGGTTTTTTGTACTTTATTTATAATAATTAACACACAATATTTTTTAAAGAAAAAAACTCAAATATATAATTAACTAGTAAATGAAGGGCTATCCTGGATATTCATCTTTTTTTTTTTTTTTTTTTAAATTGCTCCGGGGTTATAAACAAGCCCACCCGGGATCGTTAATCCGCACTAACTTCAGGGTACATATAACATCAGCATAATATCAATGAGAGTGAGGGTCTGGTCTTTTGTTTTTGTTTTCCAGATAATAACTATGCCTTCAAAGAACAAAATTGTAATCAAAGTTTCAACTGTCCAAGGGACCAACACAGCTTGAATGGAGGTTGTACATGATAAAGGTCATCTTTGTGTTTCAATCTTTGTCCTTATCGCTGCTTGAAGCTCCGATGTTCCTGCAAGAAAGGGACGGATCGGCGCGCCACGGGTATAATTAATCGCGGTGAAGTCTAATGGGGTGACTTTTTTTCTATTCAAACGTGGTTCTTTTGTTTGGGTTTTGTTTTCCATTGTTTGTTTTGAAGTAGAACTAGATGTTATACTGGTGGAATTTTGATACGAGTGCTGAGTTTTTAAGAGATTTGATTTTCTATACGAAGCTAGAGTTTCGCACTTTCTATATATTATACTAGAACAGGGGATGCTATGTGGTATAGTGATAACTGTAGCTATCGCAAAAGATCTTTGGTGCACTCATGATCAATTAATTACTTGAGTTTTTTTCATTGGATTGGATCAAGATATAACGATCACAGCAACTCATTTTGCATAAATTAAGCATACTTACAGTAGTAATGCTATAACTGGGGGATATATATTATGTCATTTTACTTCCAAGCTTGCAAATTTAAACAAATGCCTTTAGCAGGAACGCACCACAATTATATTGAGTAAATATTAATTAATATATATGGTGATTTATGTGCTTAATTAAACCACGAAGACCAGATTACCGTGTACCTACTGTTGGAATACACCCGTGGACTATGTATCATGCAATTCAATTCATTGTAACATACAAACTTTGTTAACTTATATATATACAGCTGCACTACTGTAGTTGAATTTATTAAAATAAATATATACATTTACATTGCATGCAATCATCTGTAACTAGAGATTGAATCAATCTATACGATGTATATATTAGAAGTAACAAACAATATTTTATGACTTGGATTACTATTAATTTAAACTAGCAGCTGGCCAACTTTAGTATACCTCCGCTTCATGTATGCAGGCTCCCAGAGGTTAATTAGTATGCAGTATATACATATATAGCCAAAACACTATAATATAATATTCCAGTTACAAGGTATACTCAAACCTTGGCTGAATGTTAAAACTGTTACAATATGACTGTGCCTTTCAGTATACCCACCGTTGAAATTTATTAGCTAACTATCCGTAGTTCGAGCTCAATATTAATATGATATCATGGTTCATTTTGAACGTTTAGCCTTGGTGGTTATTCAAACTTTATACTTTTACGATATAAGACATTCCTCACCCCATATGTTTGCCAGCTCCTTCGCAGTTATTGCAGCAGTATACTATAATCAGTGTGATTTTTCTGGCCATGGGGATATTTAAAATAACTGTATACAGATACATACCATCGATGACTGATTGCAATGGTAGTCAAGGTATTTTAACCATAGTACACTAGGGTTTTTACTTAATTATAACTAGTCTATAGTAAATCATACAATTTTTTGCACTAGAATTAATGGCTATAATTGGTACTTCGTAACATACTTGTCTGCATGAATATGAAGCACTCACTCACTTAATTATCAAGTCTGATTAATTGATTATTTAGGACCCGAATTTCGTTGTTGACTGTTCGCTGAGGATCTTTAAAACGTTGTTGTACACTTTTGCAATCATGAGCTGCACAACAAAATATAAGAAAAAAGTCTGTATTAAAGAAACTCTTTAGTTCGTTTTCAATATATAGACTATATTGCCACACATATATATATTTATTTATTCAGATTGATGGATGCACATACCTGGTATGGAGATAATCTAGCTATTTCACCAATTGTGAGCTGCATGATCATAAGTCGAAAAATTTAACTTTAAATGGGAAACTAAGGCATATTTTAATTCGAATAATAAAAGTACGCTTTTAATTATAGATTTTAGTTTTACGTTATCTGATTTATCATAGTACACACGTACTGTACAAGCCATGATTTCAATCTATCCTAATATTATCTTAGACAGCAACACGCCATTTGTATATAATGAAATGAATACATGTAGGCCTCATAAAATTGCTCAATGAAGCAATACTCTCAAGAACCAATTCACCACTCCGAACTATACATCTATCACCCAATCTATGCATATAATTTACATTTAAAACAAAAAAAATGAACTAATATTACACAGAATTCAAATGATACTAATGTAGAGAAGCGAAAAAAAAATGAGTGTATAGATTAAAATAATTTGTACAAGAACAGTGAGTGCGTTTTTTTTTTTTTTTTTTTTTTTTAATATATACCGAGAAACGAAAGAGATTAAAAAGAATGAATAAAAATAATAGTGAAAGAAAAGAAAGACATCGATATTTGAGTGATTAAAAAAAAAAAACAAATAAATAGATTAAGAATAATAATAAAAAGTAATAAACAAAAATACTTAATGCTTGAAAATATGACGATTAGTAGACAGTAATAGTAGTGAAGACTTTTTTTATTAGATGATTTTATCTTCAGGTCTTTCTGAATGCATTGCAGTTAGTTGATTTTCATCAAAATCATCACCATAATCCAATTCAGCCATTTCAAGACTTAAATCTTGTGCTTTATCTTCAAATGGTAATGAGGTATCATTTTGTGGAACTGGATGAATTTTGGCGCAAATGTAATAAAATATTGCACCCATGAATAATGATAATAACCAACCCAAATCATACATATAAGTTGCTGCAATATTAACATTGTCAACTTTATTAGCCAAAACTGCACAGAAACCTGGGAATGGTAAAGCAAAACCTGCAATAAATGCAGCAATTGCTCTCCAATTAATACCATGCCAATAATGATAAGCAGCATCTGAATTGAAAGTATACATTGATGCAATATCTAAATTACCTTTTCTAATTAAAAAGTAATCAGCTGCCATAATACCAACAATTGAACCTTGGAAAATTGAGTACCCACCCAAGAAATTTAAAAAAGTTTCTGCTGAAGTTAAAATTCTCCATGGAACAATAGCAAACGCAACAACCAAACAAATAATTTGACCTCTAACAATATTGATATATTTTGGCATTAAACATGTAACATCAGCAGCAAATGGGATAATATTACAAGCAACTGAAGTACCTAAAGTTGCAAATGCAAACCCAAAAGCAGCAAAGAAAATACCTGCTCTTGATTTACTAGTATAACCATGATCCAAAATTGCATTCAACATATCATAAGGATTCCAATATAATTCGCCCCATTTTTCTTTTAATGCAGCAGTAGTTAAAATACCAAAGGCAGCACAAATGGTTTGAGCAGTTGGTAATGCTAATAATTGTGGAACAATTTGTGATCTTGGACTAGCAGCGAATCTTGCTAAATCAGGAATAGTAACAATCAATGCACTTGTAGCACCAAAGACACTATTCATTGAACTTAAAACCAAAAATGCTAATGCAGTTGTACTTTGTGGTCGAACAGCTTCACCATTTTTACCTTCAACCAAAACACTGGAACTAATACCACCATTGGCGACAGCAGCATAAATAACCATCCCAACACCAACCATTGGTAATGCAACGGATTTAATTGTAAACCTAAAATGTTAGTTTTTTTTCTTTCTTTAAAATCATACATACAAATGTCTTAATTTATAAGTGTGAATCAACAATACAGGTAAAGTTACCAAAAATGCAAAAAAGAACCCTAAGAAAGTTTGTAAATCAATATGTTGAGATTCTGGAATGGTATTCTTCAATCTCCACCAACCAGGGAAAATACATCTTAACATAATTGAAACAAATTGACCTTCATAATATAATTGAACACCACCCCAAATAATACCTAGAATAGCTCTTAAAACAACAAAAAAATAATGGGCTCGAATACCAAAAGTAACTCTTGCTAAAACTGGATAACCAATATGATATTGAGTTGCAGCTCTACTATTAACAACACAAACGATTGCTAAAATCAAATTACTGAAAAAAATAATTAAAATTGATTCCCAAACTGTTAGCCCAGCACCAATCATAGTGGCACCTAATGACCATGTTGCAATAGCCCAAGATTCACTAAACCAATAACAAAAAAATGCAACCCAATTCCAAATTCGACGTTCAGGTAATGTTGGTAATAAATCTCGGTTTTTTAAACTATCGGCATGACCTTTAACTTTAATAAATTCATTGAATTCGTGTAATGATGAAAATGCTAACTTTAATCTATCCATTTTATTATTGAATTTTGTTTTTAATGTTGGTTTTTCAAATCCATGTTGTCCTTCTGGGTATGATCTAGTTGATGTATCCAAACCACTATTTACTGACTCAGCATAAATTGCCATAGCTGCTGCTTGTGTATATATATAATTTTTTTATTTTGAATTTTGTTGAACAAAAAAGCCCCTCTTTACTATTTTCTATACTATTCTATCCTCTATTCTTGATCTTATAAGCTTCTTAGTAGTGTCGTTCAAATTTTCTTGTAAAGAAAAGATGCAGATTAACGAAGTTGAAAGCCAGGAAAATAAAAAAATCTCTTCGTTTTTTCCAAAAAAAAAAAAAAAAGGGAAGATGTCCGTGGATTTATATATCAAAGTGAGCAAAATGCAATACTATTATAACCAAGATCTGTGAATATCAATCAATTTAGATCAATAGGTGGTAATCAACGTAATCCTAAAATTATTAACCATGGATGGAAAATAGAGAGATCCCAAACTTTTATGTAATAGAGATCTTCTATAATGGATGAGGAAGAAAATGATAAAAAAAAAATAAACGTTAATTTTAGAATAAATCCACTTTCTTTTTAATTTTATCCCTGTTTTTTTTTTTTTTTTTTTTTTTTTCGACCTCGTTTATTGCCCTGGCTATATTAATTATAAAGCCTTAGCGTAGTTTTTGTTCACATCAACCAAGCTTGCCTATACATATATCCATCTATATTATACCGTTTGTAGGCATATTTTTTTTCTTTTGGTAAACTGCCACAACGAGTCTTTTCGGTTTGATCGATCGTAACTTCTCGACAGTCCGTTTTTTTTTTTTTTGATTTTTTTTTTTAATTGTTAGAGGTTGATAGCTGATATAGAGATTCCCATGGTTGATCGATCGACCGATGCAACTTATATCGGGCTCTGGGATTGTTGAACTTTTTTTCTTAAGTTCAATTAATTGTTTGTCATGCATGGTGGAGCTTAGGTAAGAACTTGATAAATTTGAACGACTAAAAATTATTGGAGTACTAAAACCGTCCACAAAAAAAATTTCAAAATAATTTCTTTTGTCTCACCTGTTGGTGCGCAGGTTTTACAAGGCTTGAGCAAGTTGTCACTCTGTCGATGGGAAGGAACGACCGGTGCAATAAATATCCATTCAAGGTGAAAACCAGATTTCATATCTCCAGGATTTCTAATCAGTATCCGGATACTATAGTGCTTGCAATACGAATGATTCTGATTGTTCAAAAAATTTACTAAAGACTCAGAACTACTATAAGAATGATTCTGTCTTTTTTTATCGAGATTTCAAAAAATTAACGAAAGGCTGAAGTTTGCTTTGACCAAAAAAGCGAACAAACACGATCGCGAATTTTAATTTTAATCGATTCTTGAACGGGGTTCCCAAATTTGGCCAAATTCACTAGCTCAAGCCTATTTAAGCGAAAAAAATATTTTTCAACCTGCTTGGGGGTGTCTTTTAGGGTGATCAAGTTCAAAACTTGTTGAGGTGGTTCTTCATGATGCTGCAGGCATTAGACCAGTTTGAAAAAAATAAACTTTTGGCTGCATGAACAAACTTGTTTTTTTTGTCATTTACCAAAGGTAAAGCCTGTTGAAGAAATTTCAGTTCCCGCAAGAAAAAAATGCACAAATGCTGCAGGTTTATTTAAAGCATATATGCATATTCTCATTCAAGTACGCGTAGTGCCAATTATTATAGGGTAGGATTCATCATGATTGCAATAATCATCGATACATTTTAGGTTTTAGTTCTGCCTGCTCTAACAGTAATAGCCACAAAAAACAATTAAAAAACAACAATTAGACATGGATCTATTCATCGATACCGTAAAAGATTCTCAGTGTTAAACCAGGATTTATGGCTATAACTTTTTTGACATTCTATATTTCTATTATTATATTAGGATCTATAGATAAATTTTAGACTGTATACCGGCCCATGGCTGCAGGTTGATGATTGTCCAGCACTCGTATATTATACTGTTGAAGTTTGAACGGCTCCTGATAGTTATTGCTAGCTCCATCTAGTCAAATCAGTCTAGAAGTACGTGTATATAAAACTGCAACCGACCATGGTTTGTTGGGCTTTATAATTAAGACTACTACGGTACAAACCGCTAATAATATTCATATTTACAATCTTAAGGCGTAAGCTCATCCACTCACACTCACCCACATCAACTTATCCAACCTTGCCAACTTTTTATCACGCTTAAGTTAACTATAGTGTGCCATATGGCAGCCTAGGTAATGGTGGATTAATTATAATGCCAATTGATTGATTGCCTCACACATAATGGTTCATTGATGCAATAACTCGCCAGCTTGAACAAACCTTTGAGACCCGAGAATCAATCAATAAATCAATCAACGCGGCGGCGGCCATTATACTTTCTTTTTTCATTTTTTTCTCATTTCGGAGTTCCTAGCCCAACTATTGTGCTATAGCTGTGATGAGACTCTATCCATATATATAAAATATCGTTTAAAAAAAACGCACCGACCGCGCGGTACTAAGATGGTCCCAGCTGAAAGTTACTTTTTAGGGCAAATTCACGCTCAAGCTGCTGATCACAACGCAAAGTCGCGCTATAGCTACAGCTGCGTGCCACCATCCATGGGCAGCGTTATAATTAATTAAGAGTTAGTTTTCGAGATTTTTCAATCCAATTGGCCCAATTTTTTTCTTAATTAATTATAATTAATTATGAGATGGGATTATTACAAATTTGATGGATCAAGGATCTCGGGAGAACTATATATCAGAACACCCATACCGTTGGTATTTTAGATCCATCATTGCAATAATTCATCATCATCATCATCATCATCATCAGATCAATTGATCAAGAATATAAAATGGGTATGTGAAAAAATTAGGTGGAGTCGTTGAGGCTTAAAGTTTGAGCTCGGTTAACTTATTGGGGTAAACTCAATCGATATCAGCCACATGTTAAAGTTCAAGAATAGAATTCTAGGAACTAGATCAATCAGTTAAAAGGGTGAGCAATTGTTTGATTGATCAAATTTTAAGGGACTGTGTTGACGCAAGCACAAATTCAGACATTTCATTCTTATTTTTTCTTTTAAGCTGCAGTAAACAAATAAGTCCTGTAACTTACATGATGCTCAAGCCTGTCTAGAGCGGCCGGGTGTTTACATTTGTGTTACTGCTACATTATAAATGCTTGAGCAAACTCCTGTAAGGAGTATTTTATTTTTTGCAATTAGGAACAGTGTGTGAGGCTATAATGTTTTTGATTCCTTAACTTAAATGGTGTTGAAGCATGCAATTGGATGGATTTTCTCAATCTTTTACCATGGCTGCTGCAGTAGAATGTGGAATTTTTATCAGGGTATGGGGGTTTCTATGATTTAAATGAGGTTATAAAGTTTCGAAATACGGTGAATGTCTGAATTTACCTTATAATTAGAAACACTCAATTCGGTATCCATGTTGTTGCCTGTTTACATTTGCAATTCTTAATTAATTTTAATTAAGCTAAGAGTATTTTTTAATACTATAGGATTTCAATAATGAGTAAAAAACATTTATGGATAAAGGGCTAACAATTGGTAGATCACGACCCATTATTACAATTAATAAACAATGAACTGGATGGTATCACCATTAGAATCACGATCGTGATTGGCAATGTGCGCCGCAACGCCTAAAGCAATTGTTGTCATGGATTATCGATCCGGTAGGATTGACAAGTCTTATAGATCTATATATAGCGTTATAATTAAACACATGTGTATGTGAGCTCAATTGGTTATTATTATCCGGAATTATTAAAGTCCAGGATTACTATAAGACGAAGGCATCAAAATCCAAACCCATCACATGGATTCAATCCATACCATATTGGATATTATAATAAATAGAATAAAACGATGAAGTTGTACGGCTAAATTGGTACCACAATGGGTTTATATAATACTACATTATGCCATGGATCTTAACGTGTTTAAGATATAAAAAATAAAGGTCTTTCAAATTAATATAAAATTTTGTTTTCAAATTTAACTTTTGAATTGTTTCTAGGGATATATGCATATGGAATAAAGAATGTTAAAACCAATTTGTTATGAGTTCAACTGCAGTATTACCACTGTCCAATAAAGATAAGTTATTCTTTTCGAAGGTTTGTTCTTTAAATTCACTTCTACGTTTGCAAATAACCAATCAGGGATTACTTAGGTAGCTATTTAAGTTTTCCTCATATTTTATCAAGTTCTAATTTCTTCTCATGATACTATAGAAGCTTAAATTCTAGGAAAAGTAAAAAATCTCTATAAGCAACTGCTGTTGATTTTAAGGGATGCTCACATCATGATGATTTACAAATTTTTCAATAATAAATATAATCGTAAAAATTAAAAGCCCAGTAAATTCATGTCTTATCTGCGCCTATAAGAACAGTTAAGCGCTTATAAAATTCTTAATTACATTATTTTTTTTTTTTTTTTTGTATTATTGGGATATGCTGGTGAATCATACTTGAACCAATTGATCGTCAACACACATTTACATTTAAATTTAAGTAATATTTACGGTTAGCTTTCAACCGTCGTATTCGATCGAGCATGCAATCTAAAAGGATTGATTTGGTCAATTGTAAATTATTGCCATCCGTGGTTTATTTGGTCCAGAGAATTAAATCAAGGCTTTATTGCAATATTTAATTAAGATGAACACAGATTAGTTATACTTTAATATCAAAAAATTTCGATGAATCTTTAGAGCTCGGTATCACGCAAAGTCATTGGTAGTTATATAACATAGGATACTCTGTTGATTAAAATTTCAATCTAATAGATATTGCTATGGTATATAGTAGCAAGCACTACATTACAATCCACATGGTAGTTTGAATCTAGCCGAAAGCTTGATATCTCAGCGGGAACGTTGAATCAGGGAACTATAGACATACATATATTGGCTACCGGATCATACATGCCACTGTCTCATAGTATATAAACAATTCTGATATATAAATAGCTGTTTGAAATTTGAACTCCTTACTGGTACAGGTTGAATTCAATCCGGCTAGTGATTTAGATGATACTTATAACTAAAGGCTCTTTTGACGGTGCTGAATAGCATTAGCTGGTAGCTTGTATATATATATAGAAGACAATACATTCATGGTGTCTATATTAAAACTATCAGAATGGCGCTTGTCAATAGTTAGCCGACTATATCCTGTGTTGTTCAGTAAGACCACCTTTCATCAATTGACATCAAGTTCGATCAGTTACGATCTGAGCATAAATTCATAACCCCCTAAGATTAATTTTAAAATCCATATATATTGTGTCCCTAATATTGCAAACTCACCTAAAAAAAATATCACAAAAAATATTATATATCCAGTGGGATATTGCACTAAACTCGCATAAAAAAGCCAAAAATAATGCACCTCAATTGGCGAACAAAATGAGCTTTATGACTTGGAAATTCTATAATTTATGTAATACAATTAAGGATACTCAATTGCCTAAAATTTAAAGTCAATTAAATACATATCCGGATATACAATGTAATATTTGTTACTGTACTAAGTAAGACTCGCTTCTACTCTAGAGCTTCAGAGTTCAACAAAAACTTGCAATCCTGAGAATTATCACAATACATATGTGATATCTTGAAAGCGTTGAAAAAACAAACTGCAGCACAGATACCATGGATCCAATTTATGAAATGATAGGTGCATCTATTGGATTATCCATAGGGATCTATCTAATAATCATTAGTTATAATTTATCAAATTTAGAATCTATAAACAATTAGCTGATCAACGTGTTTAATTCAACGGTTTTTTTATCTCGCTATAGAGATATATTGTTCAAAAAACGGTCGATCGGTGTATATCATCGTGGTATCCATGGACGATGGTAGCCGTTTTCATCACAGCTTGTTAAATCATGGCTGCAGTGGTTGTTTTTCATGAAGAGTTGGTGCATTATGCACAACCTATAAGAATTCAAATGTAAGTTTTTTATGAAAGACTACCAGCTGGAATTTTAGGTTTTCACCACTCGAGCAAATTATTTTACACTGTAAGAATCTTACCGGTCCTATATCCCTAAGACTTGTACACGTAGTCACTTATAAGAGCTCTCATGTCAATTATATGATACAATCCACCAACCGAGCAATTTAAAATGTTAATATCACTTGTAAAATCGTGGCTCATAGACTTGATACAATTCTCAAAAAAATACGTCAGGTATCCAATGGCTAAATTTATGTGTAAATAATCATCTCAAAGCAGTATAATATACTAGTCATAAAATTGCAATCATGTACAATAATAAAATGGCCAATTATCTAGGCCCAGTATCCAAAGAGATGGCTAATTTATATTAATAATCGGGCAAGAGAAGTGTTTTATAATAAAGGTATTGGAATTAAAGCCTAGCTATAGTGCACTTATGATTCTTACTGGATCATTATTCGGGTTAACAAATTTAACGTATACATTCATACACATATATCGATCATCTCTCTATGTTCAATAAGCTTTGATTCTGAACATCCTTTTGCAATGCATGCATGGCAAAGTTACAGATGGTACTATAGCAATATACAGCGTTGGATAATGTTTCTTGTATCCCTAGATATCGTGAACATGATTGTTACTAATTATTCTTCGTCAGTACTATAGTTAAAATTCGTTAAATAATCAATAACCGGATACTGAACTTCAGTTTTATTACTGAAATATGTATTGTACGATTTAGAATGTTCAACATCGTGGATAAACTACTGTATGTTTATTCATAAACTTTGATCAATGACAAAATCCTGGGCACTAGATATTGATACGCATAGCTACGGGAAAATAAGATGGTGGGCATCTGTACGTATACAGATAAAGGGTCGAAATGATTTCTACTGAACTGCAGGTGTTGCGGTGATGTTATTGAGAAATTTTAGTATTCTATAGGAGAATGTTCAAGTAGCTGGTACTTGTTTGTCTAAGAATGGGATGGGGACAGGATATCATATATTCTAAGAAAATGTTTGAACGGTGCATGTAGTTTGGAATATTATATCTGATGATGGACAAACCGTATTTTATGGGCGATTCAAGGTTTAATATTCTATCCTCTTTTTTAAGCTTTAGATATTCAGCTTATACCATTGCAACGAATTAGCTCGCTGAAATTATCTGTGGTTACAGTTTCTTACACCTATCCCACTAGAACCCGGCAGCTAGCAGAAAAGAACATCTATACTTTATTATAGGAACCATGATACCAACTAATCTAATATCATAGATTGACTTCCAGTTTTGATCAAATTGCATTGCAATCTAAACTTTTAAGGTACTTTTTTTTATTTTTTTTTTTTTTCAGCAATGAGGTAATTTTTAAATTGTTAGATATATAGCTACCAGGTACTAGCTGGTAGTGACTGGTCAGTCTATATATTAGAGGTTTCTTTTAAAAAAATATTTTGTAATTACCAGTTAGTTTACCAATTACGGAGATATAGTTTCTCTAATCATTGATTATTTTTACAGACTGTACTCGTTATTAGAAAATTATTACAATTATTCTACTGTAGTTTGTAAATCATACCATCCATTTTATAATAAAAGCCGTTTTCTTGGCTTTATAACGCCCATCATGCTCAAATCATCAGATAGGTGATGTACCTTTGCAAACATGAGAATCAGACTACGCTGTACTGTATATCCGGATATAGACAGACAGCAATGGATGCAGTAGCGCAACATCCAAGGATATAATTTTTTCCCACCCCAGCTATAGCTGAAATCTAATATTATAATTATTTAAAAAGCTGGTCAAAACGGTTAATTATTTTACGCGGTTCAAATAATATTTTCGAGAGGGATGTTGATGAAAAATTCTTTTTTTTACGATCCCGGAAGGTAGCGAGATTGGTGATGCGGTAGGCCGATTTGTATTTTATGGGTATATTAATTGAAGATCGATCGAAAATATTCAAATAATTCGTCAATTATCCACTTCAGGAGTCTTAATCAAGTCTGAACATTTAAGCAATAGTCTGTGGATAGCTATATCCATATGGACAAAAGAACCGATTATTATAGTAGAAAGTATTGGAATGAAGAGTCAATCTAGACCTTATCTGTCACAGCATGGCTAAGAGAGAAAGCGTGGTTTAAACTCAGATACCCATTCTGACATGCCCAAATATTTTGTGGTTTATGAGGGTTCTTATTGTGGCTTTAGGTTTGTTTGAAAGCGTGATTAAAAGCACTGAATGAGTTCAAACGATAGATACATCTATAGTTAACCGAAGGGCTTTGGTATGGTATACCATATATGGTATATCGGATATATATATATATTCTATAGATCGAGATCACTGGATTTTGATCGATCAATTGATCATATGATATCGATACGATTTATCGATCAAGACTGTTGAGATCGATCGATCTGAAGCCGTTCTAACAACCTATAGGATACATATATATAGCCATGATAATTAACCAGATAATTAAAAATAAGTAAATATTTAAGCCACTTAATTATACCAATTCCCTATTATATATATAAATATATAATTTGCATTACAATTAATGATCATAATCATTCGATCTGTGATAAAAAAGTCTACTATAGTATACCATGATATAGACTTCTATCTATATAGGGATGTATGCTGCAGCAATGGCAGCGCGCAAAACTGAGCTCATAATTTCGACTTCATTTAGATTCTATAGCTACAATTGTTAACATGTACCATGGTATATATCGGGAACGGTGCACTGCAGCGCTGTTTGAAGTTTTGCCTTACCAAGGTAATTAAGATTAACCTCAAAATGGCTGCGAGTACAAATCCACAATTGATTACTTCGACGAAATATTGTCAATTGGATGAATGAGTAAGTTGGCCAATGAATTCTTCCACAATATGCCTAAAATTCAAAGCTGAAGTATTATGATCATATATCTCCATCTGGTGATCTTAGTTTATTAAAGTATGTATTTTAGCTGTAAAATAAATCTTAAGAACTCAAGAATTATATATTTGATGCAAGTGGTAAACCAGAGCATTTTCTAAGCTAGAATCAGCTACTGTAATTAATTAATTAGTGTAGCTAACGTTAATCCCAAACCATAGTCGAATGTCTATAGATAAAGAAATATAGTTTATTGCAGTTGGGTTTACTTTACTTAACTTCGGCTTCTTAAACCAAACTATATATTAGAATAAGCATGCTAAAATCTATTACTGGCTTCAGGAAGCGCTTGATTCATTAAACAGTGAAGTGTGTACTTGTACGTATTATTGTATCGAGTGAAGCATGTGTATATTTCGAACCAATGCATATATTTAAGTACTAGTTAGATCATAGGTGGTGCTCTAAATACCATGAAATGCCACGTATACTAACTAGAAAGATACCACTTTTAAATTATTTAGTTTCAGCATCTATCCATTAATAGTTTGAATATTTTATGCATTAGCTAACTTATGATAATATGGTTTTTAAATTCATATAGTTGGATCATAATACTTTTTGAATTTCAGTATACAATTAGATTTCTACTAATTGCCATAACCATTTATTTCTTTTCTATATATTTTTCATTATAATGTATACTTGGGTCAAAGCGTCCAATAGTTAGAACTGTTTAATACGCCTTTAAAAACGAAACAAATTGGTCTTAAACCATCTGGGCAGTTTTAAAGTAATAAGGATGCCATTTTTGAGATTAACCAGTTGCAATAGCTGCTATTGAATAGCTATTGTTATTTCAGATGTTGTAACTTTATCTAGAAACTTAGGGTATAACAACACCAAATTCGCTTTATTTTATTAGATATAATGGCTAAATATCATATGTTTCTTGGTAACCTGGAATCAATAAAAAAAAAAAACATTAGTAAAAAAGTGATCAATATGTTTATCCTGCATGCTCAAGACCATGTTAGATGGGATGAAGTTCAGGGAGTCTCATCTTGCTCAAGCGGAGAAATTGGTGAAAGCTGTGCCTAAATAAAAATAGAAATGATTAATAAATCTATAAAAATATATATCTGCAGGTTGGTTAAACTAATGGTAAAAAAGAGGATATTTCAATCATTTATATATCATTCATGGTTGACTGTTGGATTAGTTAAGGCTACTAACATTACACCTAGTGAATACAATATTTCAATGCCCTTAGGTACACCTTAACTTTAATTGCGTAGCTGAACGACGTCCCGTATCGTGCATAAATCCATGGTAACTAAATGCTTGCTTCCCTCGATACATCAGTACATTATTAACTACCATAGTGCGCTAATTTCCATATCACAGAGCTCGAGATGATCAGTCGAACGTACAAGTTGTATATAATTCAAACTAGAAAAACAATATATTGCACAAGGCTAGGGATATTGCTAAATTCTTTTATCGATAACGTTTAACTTGAAAAATCAATATATAGAGTTGAATATAACATTTATACTACACTTATCAGGGATGTACCAAGAATTTAATTACTGGACAATTTGAGCGATTCAGGTATATGAATAAAATTGTTCTGGGAATGTTGACGTTGCCAAATTTTTCTTAAGAGGCATCAACCGGTAAACTACCTGGTACATGATAGTAGCACTATTCCATATATTACACCAATATAGCATTATTTAATAGCATCATTACATAGATGTATGAATATCGGAAAACTCTCAGCTCAATATTTCCATATACATATACTGTAGTGGATCCATCAATTGTAATTAACCAAATATAATCCCAATTGATATTTTATGATGCACCTTTGATGCTGGGTTGATCATCTATCCCACTTAATAAAAGAAATTGGTGGGGGCTCAAAAGCTTTTGTCATTGCTTGAACGCGAGTTTTTCTGGCGACCCCCGCTTGAAGTAATCACCAGTTAAATCCCACGCCATTCACTCATCCCCCTTTTACCCCGCGTCACTGTAAAAACACCCACCCTCTTGTGCAAAAATAATAACACCATTTAAACCACCTCATTTTAAACGAACTTTTGACCATTTGACAACAACAATTGAAAAAAAAAAAAAAAAAAAGGATTAGTGAGATGACAGAAGCGTTTTATACATTAGACCGACCTATGATACTAGGTGAAGGACCAATTTTTAGAAAAAGTGATAATACCTTACATTATGTTGATTGCCTACATGATCCATTCCAGTTACAGATTTTACAATTAGATGAAGATGGGAATGCAAAATATCCAGTTTATGATTTCCAAAATGCAAGTGTAGATAAAGTTACCAAAACAAAAAAGGGGTTAAGAGTAATTGATTTAGAAGAAAGTGTTACAGTAATGTGTTTTAGAAAAAATGTACCAAAAAGTTACATTTGTTTATATTATGCTGGTATTGCATTCATGGATGAAGAAACTGGGAAGCTAGATATCTTAAAAGAAATCATTCCAAAAAATGAACGACATATTCGAAGATTTAATGATGGTGGTGTTGACCCACGAGGAAGATTCTGGGGTGCAGAAATTGATGTTAATGGGTTAATGACTGGTGCAGGAAATATCCCAAGAGATTATAATGCCATTGGTAGATTATGGAGATATGATCCTGATGGTAGTCTACATGAAATGGATACCGGGTTAGTATGTGGTAATGGTATTACATGGAGTCCAGATGGTACTAGAATGTTTGTTAATGATAGTGCAGGTCAAAGAATGTGGAGATATGATTTTGATTTAGAAACTGGTAATATTTCTAATAAAAAGTTAATCAAAACTTTTTATGGTACTGATTTTGAACCAGATGGTATGGTTGCTGATGTTAATGGTAATTTATGGGTTGCAATGTATGGTGGATATTGTGTTATGGTTATTGATCAAGATGGTAATACTGTGAAAGAAATCCCATTGGCTTGTAGAAACGTTGCTTGTACTACTTGGGGTGGTCCAAATAATGATTTGATTTATGTTGCAACTGCTCATAATAAGAATGATCCTGATCAAGGTGGTCATTTGTTTAAGTTCCCTGCTGGTGTGAAAGGGGTTGAAAAGTATGAATTTGCTGGTTAATTTATGGTATAACTTTTTATGTTGAAAGTTTGATTTTTTTTTTTTTTTTATAGTAAAGTTATTGTTTAAAATTAGCCTTATTTTTCTGTGACTAAGCTCTGGAGCGTAATAATCTTATCCTTCTCTTTTTTTATATATATTATTATTTACAGAGTTGATAGACAATGATTAGAATTTTTTGAGTGCTCATGAGCATATTGACTAAGTTTTCATCCTTACAACACTGGTCGTATAACGACCATACATGTTCTTAACCTAGAAAATTGAACCTAAACTTTTGAATTATCCAGATGGTTTTTAACAACTAATTATAATATGCATAGCTAATGAACTAGTAGCTGCTTACCACTTTCATGGTGCATGCACAAGTTCTTTGAAAACAGACATCATATAGAATCACCACTCAACTAACCATTATGTACTCTATAATTACTGACTATTGATTTATAATTACTGGCTATATATTGATTTATAATGGTTTTGGCATACCCTTATCAAATGCATGGATATTACGTTATTCCTCAGTTTTTGATGAATTATACAAAAAGTTTTTAGGTGCATTCTCAAGCATTACTGAAAATCATATACTTGGGCACAAACTTGAGTTCTCTTGCATAAACCTCTAACGAGGAGTTTCAAGATCGATCGAAGTTAACAATTGAAACGTTAAAGAATTGGAATCTACTTATAATACACATATCATGAACGACGAAGTTTACAACCTGTTGGACCGTTCTCAAGCCTCTCAAATTAAAACAAGACCAAGACTTAGTGTTGCAATCATAATTGGAAACTTTTTTTACACCATAGCAGATACAAATATGTTAAAAACAGGGCTTTAGATGCAATTCTTTTTTTTTTTTTTTTTTGTTTTGATGGTATAACTGTTTTATACACCGCAGCATGTATTGTGCCGGCATTGCGAAACCTGTTAATGAAACTAATGCATAGATACATATACTTGCAAAAACTAATTTATAAAACCAACCAATTATACATATTAATTACGAGGTTATTAATTCACCTGCAATGGTTAATCTCAAACCTACAATCCATATATCAATACAGAGCGTAGGGTAACCAAACGTGGTGGTATTTAAAAATTAAAGTACTTTAAATGTTTCAACATTTTGGTGATAATTTGAAACTATTCAGTATATATATATATACGCCAGGTTAACTATTATAACTACTTCAACTAGTATTTCTGAAATCGCAAAGATTGGACTTCTATTGCAATATTTCTAGAAGTAAATATAAGCTTAATACAGTTTTTAATCATCAGGAGTTTTCTCCTCACAATGTTCTCTGAAGTTAGTGCAATTTGACTTAATTACCTGCCATGGCATGCATAGATACGTTATGGAGAATATACATACCATGGTATCATGTATATTTTGCGCCGAAGCTGTTCTTATAAGAATTGTATGCATATGAGCTTTCTCAGTGCTGCTGCACCTTAGCGTTAACTCTGAAGCCCATACACCCACTTATATACCATGAGTCTATATGTTGTAAAGACTTTGCAGTTAAAAAAGCAAGATATGAATTTGAAATAGAATTGGAAGAAAGCTTTTAAAATTAAAAAGAAATGATTTTGTAAACAAAAAGAGATTGAAACGAGTTGTAAAAATATTGATGATCCTTTAATTTCGGAACTTACCATCCCTGATGATAACTTACATAATTTTTGACAGGGATCTTTTATATATGTTGCAGCCAACTTTTAAATTTTTTTTTGCCTGATACCAATATATATAGTAATCTACATCATGGTGGGCTACAGTCATGATTATATATTTATCAGGTCGAAGCTTGGGGTCATAATTAAGCCTACTTTCAAGCCTGTATAGTGGGATACCAAAAGAAACTTAATCTCAACTCATTGACTTCAACTATAATTGCAGCTACTGATAGGATTGGCATATTGTTGTTTGAGTAGATGGAATTGAAACGGTACATGTACCAAAGTAAGTTATACTTGTCAGAATTTTTTGGATAGAGAAAGGTCGGCGCCAGATAACAGCCCTGGCTTGAATGGGTATACTCTGTTGAGTAGCTAGTTGAATTAAGATGAACCACTTTAGTTTTATAACTCTATGCTGGATGTGCACATATACGTACAAAACATTCAATTTATAAATATGGCAATAATTGCTGGAATTGATGAATTCTCGTAATAAACTTTTTATAGAGAATCCAGAAATTATAGCATTGTTGTTCTTAAGTAGAGACAGGCAACTTGTATTTCAATCTTCAATACGAATACAATATGGCTCATAATAATATATATATATATATATTCAGTATATATATATTCAGTTCGTGTGAAGTTTCTTCATCATGAAGTGAGATTGTAGATCCCTAAAAACCCCTATAGGTTTATTATGATACTATGGCAGTATATATAGATCAAGGTTCGAACTGTGTTCAAGCAATGAAAATTGTATAAAAAGGTTAATTAATCCGGATATATAGATATAGTTCCATTGTATACTGCCTAAACTTAATTCAATTTATAATTATAGGTTGTCGACTCAAACAGGCAGGTTAACTATTAATCGATGTCCTATGCCTGAACATCTGGGCAACCGATACAAACCAAGTGGATGCCCATCAATTGTGATAATTTCTGCAATTGAGTATACGCTACCATATGGTATATATATACCCTCTTAAGGACAGGGATTTAAGATACGGACTCGTAAGATTGTTACACGGAGGATACCCTTGCAAAGATAAGTATACAAATGCCACATGAAGAGTGATGGTTGCCCTATTAGTATTTACTATTGGCAAGTATCAGTATCGGTTCTGAATTTATGAGTTATATGGTGCTGGCCCGTGGCTCTACTCTTATAAGAACATCTACAATTGTCAACATCAGCTGCAAGGCTCCAGATATACTTAAAGTACTTGTGAATTCAGTTAATACAGGTTATATCGATTATAATGATCTAAAATATATATATAGTACCTTTATTTAGTTCGAACATTTAGCCATAAAACGATATGTATATATATATGATCAGGATACCTCTTATTTTCATCGAATTGTTGTTAATTAACTTGATATAGTTATGTTTCGTTATAATTAATACCTTTTAGTTTTTTCGAATACTGTTTTTACGAACTGTTACAACCGTTTATAATCTATACGAATTTTTTTTGTTTAAACACTGATCACAAATTAAATATATCTATGTCCTTTGTGTTCATTGGTATTAGAAATGGCTAGTCTTGAATTGTTTTATATTTATATGGCGAAAAACTCTTAATATGATTATTTATCGGCTATTCGGATAGATGTGTTTAAGTTTTCTAGATTCTCATATAACATATCAGCTAGAATATTATTTTTGGTTAAAACTGTCAAAGTATTTAGATAACCACAACTAATGTACATATGAGTATAACAAAATTAAACATAGAAGAAATCTTTTATAGATAATATCTCTGACTTTTCTAATTAATAGAGTAATAAATTAATTTGTTGAATTTCTCTATTAGTGGCATAACATTATCTATCATTGTCATCATTGCAATGGTTTTAATATTATACTGCGATAATTACTACAATTGATTCGTATATATTTAGGTTAATAAGAAGTGAAATGGTAATGAATTATATTTATTATTTGTTCTGGAATTTGATGTACAAAATACAAAAGAACCTATAACTCTAACCTAAAGCTCTTAACGCTGGACCTAGCTTGCCAGATATATTATACACATGGATTTGAGCCTCACGCCGCGCGGCACCCTTCATGATTTTTGTTAAAGCCGTTTCAACTATCCTATTGTCCGCAGTACCACTGCTAATTAATTTGCTCTCTTGCGCTGCGATATATGATTATAGCATGCACTACTTTATTCAGTTAAATTTTTTTTTTTTTTTTTTTAGAATGAATTCAGGCTGCTGGTATCATTCGGAGCTGCGAAAGACACCTATAGTTTATTGCTGAGCAAACTAATAGCGATGCTGTATCAAATCTCAAACTATTTCAACCGGATATAGATTCAACCTATTATAGCAGCTTTATGCTCATTTTTCTGCGTTATGACATACCCGCCCACTTTCCATTTACTATAGGTCGCCAGACCTAGATATCTTAATAAATAAGCATTTTGTATTGTACAAAATGTTGACTTAAATAATTTGTGCTGGGTACTAACTAATTCAGTTGGAGAGATCCTTGGCCCAGAATATAGGCGTTAACTTTCAAAGCTTAAGTAGCCTCAAATGAATATCTATGAGATTCTCAGTATACCAGTTAATCAATTTATAGGCGTAAAGGCCTTGTGTGCTATAAATTTTCAAGCTTTGGATTAAGCCTAGGTGTTGGCAAGTTGAAGGCTTTACCCCTATCAATAAAATAATTATGAGTCTTAATATCAATATCATTGTATATACTTATCTGTGATAATAAATGGATGGTTATAGATTCTCAAATGTGTTTGATTCCAGTCATTCTATAATCAATTATTAGTATTTTCGAAATTTTTTTAATTTGCCAAAGTCAGGTATTGTAGAAGTTTTATCCCAATTCTAATAATGATACATAGCACAATGGATGCCACCCCTGTAACAATCCAGATAGATCATAATGCATGTCCTACTGCAACATGCATTTACTCGGAGGAAGTATACTATTTTAGTATATATTCTCCAAGTATGGCCACCATAGCTGTAATAATTATAAACGATTGTTAATTAACCCGTCCATATATTTGAAGCAAAAATAGCTAACTTTTCATAAGCTTTACAAGTTTCGAAGATCTAAGTTCTCCTATTTTGCGCCCAACTTTAAATTTAAGCGTATACAGTCGGCACTGATCATTTTGGTTAATTATCAGGCTGTGATACATGTTGCAATCAACCGGCCATTGATCTATAAGCATGCAGAGGCATGAATCTTGATCAACTATTTTTACCCATCCTATCTCTAAACACTCAAAAATTAAGCCTTAAACGGATACAATTTCATCCATTTATTTACATTTGAAAGTTGAATAAAACGTCTAATCCAAAAGTTGAGCTATCCATCTGAGGAGCACAACCTCGATTATCAAGATAGCGCTTGGTACAGATCTAAAGTTCAATAAATGTCTTATTGATGTACTATGAGACAAGAGAAAAAAGAAATAAAAAGATAAAGCAATTTTTTATATCATCCTCGATCGATCAATTAATTGTATACAATAATTATAATATTGCACACTTAATTAAGTTTATAAAGCACACGAAATTGAATTTGAAGAATTCGTGACATTAATTGTAACACAAACTGCAAAGAGAAAAAAAAGTTTGGTTTATTCGGCTGGATCATCCAGGCGCTAGGTCTTAGACAGTCTGCAATTCTCGAGTTTCTGGTACTAAATACGAGAGACAAATGATTCAATCGATTGGATAGGTTTGACCGAGAATTTTCTCCGAGAAGGTTATTATTCATGGGCACTTTAAAATCTCAAGATACAAAGTACTCGTACAACGTTGTACGTAGGACTTGGAATCTATTGTCAGCGAGTCACTGTACTGTATTAATGGGTGCCTTAGCATACTTCAGGTTTACTTGTCGATTGATCACCTATTAAGTTTGCTAGAAGCGTGATGAGAAGTTACTGGTTGTTTATCAACAGGTCGAACTAGAACTCAATATTCAATTCAGATCAATGATAGTACGACATGTGAATATGCTCTTACTGCAACACACATCGACTAAACTTTCCACCTCTTTGACATCCTTGGTTATAATCATAACAATTCAAATGACTGTCTCGAGTGAAATGTTAGGGGTAAAGTGCATGTACATGGGCTGATTATGTTTATGGATGCTCACCGATATTGAATTTTTAAACTTTTAGAACTAAAATCAATTCATTCAAGTGAAGATAATGAAAGTATACTATAGAAGTTTTAGGATATATCCGGGATGAATTTGAAGGTTGAGAGAAAACAAAAAGAGAGTGATTCCTAGATATATTATGTTCAATTCCGTGTTACAACGATTATGACACTGACCATGAACTATTTTTGAGGTTACAAGTTTAAATTGAAACTGTGGTATCGTATTCAGTAATGGTTTCTATAACATTGAGGTTTACATCTGCAAAACTTTTAGCTAGCTATGCCATGATATGTAAACGTACAATGAAATTGTATAGAATTCAAGTTATATTACAATCCGTTAAATAATGCCTAATATACTATAGTAATTTATAAATCAACCATATCAATTGAAGAATTAAAATTGTTTAAATTGTTTGGCTAACTCAATTGCCTTGATAAATTTGAGATTGGTCGTATATAACTTAAAAATTTTACATGTATAAAGGATGCTTAAATCCACAATAAATACTCTAATGTATTCATCGAGCAGGTAACTGTGTTGAAACTCGGTTAATTAATTACTTTACTTATTCAAGATTATTAATATTCATTCACAATTTTAAATGGACTAATAATTACATAACGTTTACAATTTTAGAAAAAAGGTATCAACCACTCATTTTACATAAACTTATGAATATCCATATATATACATAATCAGTTTAACTCAACGGATCAATCGGAATGAGTGTACATGTAGACAAACAACCGATATATAGAGTCATATCTCTACGTAGTACCGGATATGAATCTAGCTGTCATCACCCTCGCCCTCAGCTGCCATAGCCTTAAAATTTTTTTAACTCAAACTAACTCACTGAACGTGAAATATCAAATCTAACTTTGATGATTCAATGTCGATAATAGACTTGTAAGTTGTAACGCTAAAGCGGCCTAATATAAATCAGAAATTATAAGCTCATTTCTCACTTTTAAATTGAAATTTAAACTCAGCTTACCTCAATTGGTACAGCGGAAATAAAAACTTTTTACTGTACGGCACTATTTGTTTGACATTTCTGGCCCGTCTGTGTATACTACACACGTTAATGAAACTCAAACATCTTTAACCTCTGCTTAAGATCTGAAACAGCCGTAGGTAAACTTTGATTTCATCAACCATATGGGCTTATGGCTGTGACAGATCAAGCTGATCACTCGAGGTTCATTGGGTTCTTAAATTGAATTGGAATGAACATGTAGTAGAAAATTTGTGATTACAATCAATATATAGGGATTTATGCTTGGTCATTAAGCGTGTTTTGAAAGATTTTTATAGATGTATACGGATTCTTTCAATGGTTAACAGGTTTGGTAAGGATAGAGATGTTTTTTGTATGATAGTAAAGAGGGATTATAAAGGTTATCGTTTATTAAAACATTCGCTGGTTCAAGCCGATATAGTTTTCATCAGAACCTCGTTCCTTATTCAATTGAAAGGTTTTAGTACGTTTAGTTATGTGCTTGAAGTCTAAAAGATTCTATTGTTTACTTAATAACTAATTGCCAATATATATAACAATCAGGAAACAAATCACTACTTCTAATAATTAAAGCCTAATAGTTCCTTGGTTCCAAGTAAACGTCAACTTCCGTAACTCCCAGCTGGCAGGCTGAAGTGATTTTAAAATCCAATCAAAAGGTTGAAAATATTACTTAACAATATAATGCAGGTTAGTGCTAGCATCGCATAAATTATGCACTATAGTTGCGTCTTAAATTTCTAAACACTGGGCTGCGTTGGAATGAAGAATCCTTCGGATTCCTACTGTTGATTTCTCCGAGTTTTGAAAATTTCATTTTCGAGCTTTTAAAAAGGATGTTATGATTGAAAAATCACTTTAATCTAGCATTGTATCCTGTTTGAACAATATATATTTTACTCGTTTCAGAATTATATTTAAAAATATATAGTTTATATGATTTGTTTGGACTATTAGACGATTTGTAAATCAATCTAGAGCCAAGTATACAATTACAAGAATTTTGAAGAAAATTTGAATAATGTAACTGTATATGAACTATTGAAGCCACATGACTCGAGAACTCGAGAAATATAGTAACGTTTATTCATAACAACACATGAAGTAAACTAAGAGAAAGCTCCTTTTTGTTAATAATTTCGATCTCGAATTTGGCATTGTCACCGTAGTTGGAATCGCTACAACTTTGGCCGGCCTCAAGAATTAAACATAAATTTCCATGGTGCACCTATATATTTATCGATAAATCGGTTTTCTATTTCAACTGAAAAGTTATTGACATCTGGTGCAAATCATACTTGGAATATATAGTAATATTATGCAGTATATGTAATCGTAAGAGTGGAGTTTTGATTGCGAATTTCTGCACTGAAATTTCCCGAACTTAATCAATTGATTGTAATCTAATGCCAAATAATGAGCAATGGTACTCCAGGATATAATGATAATATTTTAATATCGAGCTAGTTGTGATCTTAATTGCCAATACTATATACAGCTAAGTGACAGTCAGCTTAAACTATAGGGTCAACAATTAACCTGTATAATATCCTGATCTTGCGTGAAAAATGGGGTATCCATATCCATTTAAATTCATGAACGTACAAGTACATTGTACGTCTCAATGATTCATCCGGATCAACGTCTACATGACCTAATTGCAACTAAACTTGCAGGGGCGTAATTGAAGCTGGATAACCTGCGATAGAAAGCTTTCCTGAGCCTAGATATCTCGGGGCTCGAATTCCTATATAACTCAACCTGGGTATCCTACATCCAATCCGGATGTATCCTGACTCTATAGCGCTATATATTATGCAAAGCATTTCAAAGAATTTCTAAGATTCAAATAAGAGTTAAAAAATTATAGTAAAGCTTTACAGATATAATAGCTTGCTTATGCCGAGTTAATAATACCGAATAGTTTAATTATTGTTATAGATCTCCTGTCTAGCTCTCAATCTAAGCACATCTTAGCAGTTATTAACTATTAGTGAATTGGATTGAAATATTGAACCTTTCCGTGAACTATTATTTTGTCTTAGAAAACTGATAACGGTCAGCCCTGCGCAAGCTCAATCCAACGTATGAACGTTATAGAGCGTTATAGATCCAGATTTGGTGTCCATTGCACCTGCAGTGCTATATCAGCTTATACGTGTGTATTATACAGTTTAGAGGCTCATTAAGTTTACTAGTTTATAAGGACGTTATGGTTTGGAATTCTAGTTGAAATTTGCACTGCTATTTTGATAACGATCGTTCGAACCAGTACAATGCCGATTGGTTATGAACGATACGTTTAATGGGCTGGTTTTGAGCTTTATAAAAGGATATCTTAAATTATTTACAATGCCATGCATGCATAAATGTTAATTGTTTCGATTAACCTGGCATGATAGCTAGAACAACTGACTTGGACCTGTAACTGCTAGAATGAATAACAATTATAAGAGAATAAGGAAACAAAAATACTGTTATAATAAAAATTTTACGAATCAAAATTAATTGTCATGCTGCTGAATTATTAAGAATAAAGCTAATACTAAAAAAAGATAAACAAAGGGTGTTCTAGGGTCAAATTGTTATAAACAATTGTTTCAACATTAATTGGATTTTAGACCCCCAATTCAACCTTAAACTTTGAATTTATAATCGCTTGTATATATATAGTTGGGAAGCAAATAATATGAGCCCATTATATAGATTTTGATCTCGAGCCTATTATAAGATCTTACATTTCAAAACATGATTATGTTCGGCTATACAACATAAAAATAATAATAAAAGGGGGTTCAATCTCTAAGTTAATCAATCAATAAATATATACAAACATTTCAAAATTATGTTCCTACTGCATTAATTATAGAACTGGTATAACAATTTTAAATCTCCGAACATTGTCTAGTTTGTTCTCCAATATTTTGCTGAAATTTAGTTTACGCATACATGTTGTGATTTTCAAACGACTATTAAATCAGACGGTTGTGAGTGTGGAGCAATTATTATTTACCACTATGCAATTTTATGTTCCTGCTGAAAGCCGAGCTGTTCAGGCTTCTTCTAATATCTATGCTTTGAAATTACGCTTAAACTTTTTAAAATTAATTAACGAGACGGATTGCAATGATTAAGGTATGAACAATGTTCTAAACTTTAAAGTTTTTTTCTGATTCAAATGCTTTGAGCCAATGTTACAGTTCAAAATTCTTATAAACTAAGACATAACTAAAAGATGAACAATCATGAATGGAAAAAGATAATAAGCTTTCAAAATAATAGCGACGGATTCTATCGAAATGGAACAACCATATATGGATGGCAACAAAACTTTTATTAGCTATGGGTAGACTGAGATTTAAGATAGATACTTAGGTGTTAATGCTTTGAACTATTAAAATTGTAAATATATAAAACCAGCAAATTTAAAACCCTTCTCTAGTATAGGGCTCATAAAATACGCATTGTAATATACATAGATTATTGTGCTTTGAGAGTTATGATAAAAATTTAAGGGTGGTATTATATATAGCTATATATAGGTTTTGTATGATCTTGTCTTACCATGGATAAATAATCGAGCTGAAAAGTATTGAACAATGTATATATGGGTTTAAAAATTTTTCAGAAGATTATTTATTGTGTATCATTCCAGATAGCCATTACGATGATCTACGAGACGTATTCTTTTCAAAATCTTCAAGTAAATTCTTGCTCACGGAAGGATTTTCAAGGTTAGCCACTAATAATGCTGAAAAATGTGATCGTTTAGGCAATAATAATACTACACTTGAGGATTTTAGCTGAAAATGTTTTAAGACTATTAATTACAGTAAAAGATTAGAAGATTGATCTGGATCGACTATCAATTATTCTTTTCAAGGGCGTATATATACCAAGCAAGTTGACGAATTATTGAGTTAATTATAATATATACATCTAAGCAGGATATTATCCAAATGAGCTTCAAGGATATATATTATAATACCAAGATTGTCAGTTAGTCCGAATGGATCGTTATTCTATAAATATCTGATGCGTTTTTGTAGTTTATCCCTTTGAAACAACCTCGTAACATTGTACAGTCCAAACTTAATTATCAAAAGTATACAGTTATAACTTTTTAAAGACTTTCATAATGGATATGATCGATTGGAATTAATCGGCGATCTTAATTTGCAACGTAGAACATTTTTTTTCTCGATTTCCAATTAAAAATTCTAGCCATGAATACATAGAAAAACTCAAACGATGGTTGATACCATTGTATGGATTGAATATTCTACGGTATTTTGGATTATAAAATTTAGCTCAATTGACAAAAATTACGCCTCTTCCAAGCTTTCTGAGCTCAGAAAATTCAAATATTAGAATTCTTAAGCTTCAGGACCGGGTTGATGATGCATAAAGATTCTCTATAGTAATAAAGCCACTTAATCGGATAGAACAAAGTATAAGGTTGACCCATATAGCTGGTAAAAATGAAAAATATGATCCAATCAACTTTATTCATAGTGATAAGCCTTTGACCGTTTATAAGAGCTCTTGACACTGTGGAAGTTGTCAGCTTATTTGGGAAGTCAAGAGGATGATCATTATTGTTACTGCCCTCCATGGTATTCAGTTTCAACCTTCAGTTGCCTGAAGTAATTCAGTGAAATAATTGAAATTTTCAAAAATACCAGCTATATTATCTAAACCATGACTATAGTATTTATTGACATATTTGAACTTAAAGGTTTAGAGAAGTAATGATATAATATATTATTAGAATAGTAGTAGGTTATATATGTTGTGATGGGTCTTTTTAGACTAGGCTATTATGAACCCAACGATACATACCAGGATTTAAATCACCTACTGTAATAATAGTTTGAACTACATTGTGGTAAAAACAAGCGTGAAATTCGTAAAATCGATCGAGATCTTCATCCTTCATTTTTGTACCTTTCTCTGGTACCAATCTAACGTTTTTTTATTATATATTTTTTTCATGGAACAGTTGATTTATCACGTTTCAGAGCTCCTATAGGTAGAAGTTCTTAACTATATATATAGCAAAAATGCTGCCTTTAAATCCGATATAAAGATATGTATTTTCTTTTCCATTATTACCAGCAATTTGGCAATCATTATCAAGTATAGCTTAAGCAGATAAAAGGTCTACTGTAACTTGAATCAATCGGGGCACGATCTCTTGACAATTAATGATGGGTGCCCAATAACATGAAACCAATCTTAAGTGGCTACAATCATGATCATTCACGATTGCAATATATAGGTGTCATCATCCATGGATGTTCATGATAGCAAAGACTACCAATTACCAAAATTTTGTTCTATCATCCATATGGATCCAGCTATTTCAAGATTCTTCTACACCGATCAGAGTTTACACTGCAAAAGGATCAAAAAGGAGTAAATAATCAATGATCTTGAAGCGGCAGAACGGGGCCCGCCTTAATTAATTGATTGATTTCCAGCCTCGCGCTAGCAAAAGCTAACGTGCGCTTGAATTAACATAATGATAGATCATTTTAGGCCTTAAGCTGTACTAAGAGCCCCCTGGGGCTTATCAGCATAGAAAATTTAAATAACTACTGTAAGAATACCTTTGTGTGCTTTAATTGAAGGTACTAATCTAGCTGTAGATTTGATGCATCAATTTATTTATAACCTTAGCAACAGCTCTTTAAATATCAAGAGATGGAAGAATCTGAACACTGTTGATAGATATATGTATCCTATCCTACTATATATATATATGTTCGAATTAAAATGGGAACTCCGCTCCCGTGTCCGCCCCTCTCTTAAAATATTGAAAAGAGGCTCAAAAGTTAACCCAATCAAATTATTAGATCATCGGAAAAAAAAATATAAAAAAAAAAAAAAAAAAAATTTACACAAAATCTTGATCCATCGATTTAATTGTTTGGAAATTGATGAACAAACCATTTAAAGTTTAAAGATCTTCGTTTCTAAGAACCTCGATTCGAAAAGGTTATTAGCCACTGAACTTTGAACTTTGAAAGTCGTAACAGAAAAAACAAAAAAAAAAAAAAAAAAAAAAAAAAAAAAAAAAAAAAAAACAGAATGCAATTATACATTATAATCATTTGAATTGTGTGGCTTTATCAATGATTGAATTAAAAACTTTTTGAGCATAAAAAAGAGACCTGCAGGGTCAAATTTTTGAGGTGAGCCAGAAACTAAAAGTATGATCCACTTAAATGACCCACTGTGTGAATAATAAAAGCGGGGAGCAACTGTATGGTCAGCCTAATTAAGGTACGATGAATGCATAATGTAGATTGAAAATTGGCAGCTATAGTGTAAAGGCTTACTCAATCCTGTTACTACAAGAATTTTTCCCTCTAAAACGTTCAGTTCTTTTATAAACTGCCCCTCCTGGATTCTTCAATATCTATGAACTTATAACAATACACGATTATTTCACCGTTAAACAAGAATATTGTAGTATAATCTATCGTAATCTCGTCAATGCTCAAATGGATCAAAAGGTTTTGAAATTCCAAAACATTTATTTAGATTTACTTTGGAACTGTTTTAGAAACACTATTTCACTGCACGCAAAGTGTAGAGTAATTTTCGGTTTGTAAGCATACCACAAGCATGCTACATCACCTTAGTGAAGCTTGAACATCTTTTTTGCAGGACAGCTTACCACTAAAAAGTAAAGAAAAAAGTAATAATTCACGGAGACTTATTACTTTGTACTATGATCATAAAAACAAAAAAGAAAAATCCTGAACGTCCCTTCACTCTTTCTCAGCTCGCTAACTTGGATTCTAACAGTATGATATATATAGATTGAAAAAGTCTCCATTTTGTATCCTTTTGAAAAACTTTTTGATTTTCGAGGTTTGATATATTGTTCTTTTTTTGTTTTGACTTTTTCGTATTGTTTCTTTATTCTTTTTTTTGCAACAGACAATTCATCTCAGTTTATTATTTATTATTTGGTTCAACAAATTATTACTATTCGACAAGTTTATAAAGTTAAATACTCACTTGGAAATTTTTTTTTTTTTTTTTTTACTTCCCTAGGTTATTCGCTAATAAGGTCTTATATTCTAACTTAATATAAAAAAAAATCAACTATTTTTTCAACATATTAATCATTAATTTGTCAACGATTTTGCTCATCTATTAGGTATACTTTCTCCTTGCGCCACATTAAAAATAGAAGATTTATAACAGGCGGGTACAAGATTAAAAATTCGAAATAGAAAGTCAGATTTTAATATTCGATAAATTCATTTAAAAATTATATATTAGAGAGAAAATAAAAAACTTGGAATAATACAAATACTGGGGTCTATGTATGATAGAAAGCGCAAAAACAACCAAAAACTAAGAAAAAATTAGGTCCTATGAGTGACGAGAAACGAAATAGCACTACGACTTCATTTTACCAAAATCAACAACATCCTCAACAGTCACAACAACCATTACCATCTTTATCTCTGCAGCATCAACAACAACGCCAATACCCATATCCATACCAACAGCAACATTTTCAGCAACAGGCTGAACATCATTCATACCCTAATTCACAACCACCAGTATCAGGTCCTTATACTGCGTCAAATCCGTATGGTAATTCACTGCAGCAGATAAATTATCAACATCAGCAATATTTACCATCACAACAACCACCTCCACCATTAACCCAGTCACCTCATTTAGCTAGACCATATCAACCATCATCTACTTTTAATCAACCATCACCAGGTTCAACAAGTTTACCACCATCAATAAATATATTGTCCACAGGTACTCCACCAGCTTCAATACATCGACCATCATCCTCAACAGATAGATTACCATCGGTTAAAGATCAATTTCAGCCTATCAATCAATCACCACAACCATTGAAAACACCAACACCATCAAATGAGTCTACGCAACATCTACCATCAGTGATTCCACAGCCGCATTCAAGGTCAACTAGTCAGCAGCCACAACTACCTAATCAAAGCTTACCACCGATTAAGCATGAATTACCAACAACATCTGCTGGTGCAACAGGTACAGCTCAACCTGCACAACCTCAAACTTTAATGACAAGACAGACTTCAAGTCCTGCAGAATCACCTCAAGAACACCTTGAAGCATCAACAAGTCAAAGTAGTATAAATGATAATCCACCACAGATTCCTCAAGCTCCACCAAAGAAAAAATTTGCTTGTACATTCCAAGGTTGTGATAAAGCATTTCAACGAAAAGAACATTTAAATAGACATTGTTTAAATCGTGAGTATTTCATTATTATAAAAGAGAAAGACTAACAAATAAAATAGATGCACCAAATAAATCATTTTCTTGTGACATGTGCTCCAAAGAATTTTTCAGACGAGATTTATACAATCGGCATTTGGAGCGACATGAAAAGGGCATGTGGTATAGAAGAACTAGAAATGTTCGTGGCGGTAGGATTAATAGAGGTAATAATAATAATAGAAATGGCGCAGATAATAGACGAGTTATGAATAATAGATTCAATCCAAATTTTAATCTACCAATTAATAATTTATTAAATATGAATAATCAAACAGCTCCAGAAAGAAATAATAATACTAATCAAACAATGAATACTAATAATAGTCCTTTACAGCAACCAGCTGCACCACCCGCTTATACAGCGCCACAAATGATTCCAAATTCACAGTTTCAGCAACAGCCACCACCACCACCACCACAACAACAACAACAACCACAACAACAACAACAACAACAGCAACCACCACCACTACCTAGTGTTAGAGTTCCATCACAGAGCAATCCAAGTAATGCTGTACCGCAATCAAGTGCACCAATAGGGTTACCTCCAACACCAGGAGCACAAGCGCCACCAGCACAACCAATATCTCAGCAATCGCAAAAGGATGCATCAAACTCAATGTATATGCAGCAGCCAATGATACCTTATTATGGAATGCCATACCCGCCTAGTGTGGGTGCTCAACCTCCAACGCCAGTTTATCATCATATGCAACCACAATCATCGATGTATTATCACCAATCACCAATACCAATGAACCAACAACCTCAACAACAAAACCAGCACAACCATGCTCATAACCATCAACATCAAAAAGATCCTATGGATATTTATGGTATTAATAACAATTTCCAGGATGATGATTTGAGATGGTTATTTGAGGCATCACTAGAATCAATCAATGCACAGATCGGTCCAAATCGTGAGCCGCATCTTCAGCCACAACATATTAGTAATACTACTAATAATAATAATAATACTAACAACCCCAATAATGAATCAGCGCAACAAACTCAACAGGACAACCCACATAGTGAAATTCATTCACCAGAAGAAACTAAAACTCCACAAAAAGTATGGGAATCAGTTGCTAAAAAAATTAAAAGAACTTTATTCAATGTGGATGATGATTTAACATCTGATTCTCCAATTGAATCATGTACATTATCAAATACTTTTTCTCATGATTTAATGAATAGTTGGATTACTAACCCTGATGCTTTGAAAGCATATTTTGATAATTATTTTGAAGCATATCATGATCAATTCCCAATTTTACATAAACAAACTTTTGTTAAACGACCACATCAAATCAATCCATTATTAATGATAGCTATTGTTACAATGGGTACAGCGTTTGCATCAAAAGAAGATTTTGAAGTCTCGATAAAATTACATGAAAGATTAAGATGGCTGATTTTTTCTCATAATGATTTGATTCAACCACCTTTATGGATTTTCCAATCATTTGTTTTATTACAAGCGTTTGAGAAAATGTTATCAATTCAAAGTCATCATGCGTTAGCAGCAACTTTTCACAGTGCTATGGTTAATTTGATGAGAAGAAACCAACCGATTTATGAAGAAGATACTGATGATAATACTCATTCATTGTATAGTAGATGGCAAAAATGGATTGAAAGAGAAAGTTTTAGAAGAACCTATTATCTAGCATTTATTATGGATGCTCAACATGTTGCATTATTTGGTCATCGAGCGTCTATGAGTGCTAATGAAATTTTCTTTGAATTACCTTGTAAAGAAGAAGTTTATAATGCTCCAAATGCTGAAACATGGTTTCAAGCTTTGAATCAAAATGAACAACCAATTGCGTTTTTACAAGGTTTAAAACATTTGATATTAACAAACCCAATGGGTCCAAGTACAACTAATTATTCAAGATTAATTTTAATTCATGGATTATATAGTATTGCAATTCATATGTCATTACAAAAGGGACAAACTTTAGGTATTATTGCAAGACAACAAGATTGTGGGGAGTGTAAAACTTGTGGTAGTAGAAATATTGGATATCAACAGGATCAGCCATTTGAAAGATGGAAACTTACTTTAAGAAATGCTATTAATACTTGGTCGAAATTTTTATATGATAATTCTGTTGAAAAAAGTATTACTTCAGAAATTTGCACAAGTTTGCACCAATTTGCATATGTTATTTTACATTTATCACCACCAAGTGTGTTGGATATTTTGGTTTATTGTAATTATCCATTATTAATTGACAGAAGAATTAGTAAGAATGATTATTATAGAGCTGAACGAGCAATTAAATCATGGAGTTATACACCAGAAGCATTAGCATCAGTTAAACATGCTTTATTATTAATGCAAGATGTGTTATTTAATCGAGGTAATAGATGTTTTATGAAAACTACAGAAAAATATGATGCAGATGTTGATAAAATTGCATTAAGACCTTGGTGTTTATTTTTATCAACTTTAATTGTTTATTCATTTCATACTTCAATTGTACCAAATTATCAACAATCTTTACAAAAGTTTAAAGATAATAATACTGCTTCAAAAGTTGATGTTTGGTTAATTGCTGAACAATTTATTTCTACTAGAATGACTGCATCAAATTTTGTTACTGATTCTCAATCTCCCCAACTACAAACTCAAACTGCATTGGATATGTATAATAGAATCGATGCCGAAAATAACCCCGAAGCAATCTTTTGTTTATTGTATGCAGTTCAATCCAGTATGTCAGATTGCCGATGGGAAATGTTACAACATGCTTATACGACTTTAGGTAAGCTAATTTCTTAAGTTCTTTTAAAAAATTTTGTTTCTATACAATTTTATCTGAACGTTATTTTATTCTTTTGTATATTTTTTTTTTAGATCTTTATAGAATTTTTTATTTATTTCAATGTTAATTATATATAATTATAAAAATGTTTATTTTTATTTCATGCTTCTAGCAAATTTGATTTTACTGGGTTAGTCCATCAATGTGTTAGCTGTACCACTTAAAGTTAGCTAATTAATTGATTGTTGATCTGGAATTCATGCTTTTAGATTATTTATCAATGCACATAATTACTTTACTGAATATATATGTGCATTAAACCTTTCTTATAATTGGATCAGAATGATACATGCGCATATAGTTTATCTGGATACATATGTAACTGTATATAATTGATTACCATGATACATGCTACGACTTAATTGCTGACCGGTGCTGTTGATTTTTAATTATTGAATTGGAAACCAACTATAGTTATAATTAATAGATCTATCTGGAAACGTTGTACGCTCATGCATCACATTGTGGTGACGATTTCGGCCCATTGATTATCATTAACCGTCATCCTGTACTGCAATATATCATTATCCTAAAGCTGATCTAGGGATTCAAGTATTGTCTCAACTGAACGGGATCCTGTAAATCACTGAGTCCTAACGTCAAATTTAATACCATCAATTTCATGATCAGGACTCCGACCTGATATCTAACAAACTTAAGTAGATTTTACCTCAAATCTCTATCGGCAATTCAATAATATTATAATTACCCTTGAATCATTGAAATTTTATCCATACCATTATTGTTATATAAAGTTAAACATTTAAACTAGCAAGGTTAAATAAATGCTGCTAATTGATAGCATGAATTCTAGTTTTCTACATGTCTAAATTATTGTCTTATAATATTCAAATCTTATGATCCTCAGTTGCGGGTTGCCACATTTTTTTAATTACAAAGTGGTATTATATAAATACAACGTGCGTGGCATTTGAGTTGACAATTGTATCATTTTAGTTAATTAGCTAAAGCTTTAAAATGGTACTTAAACATATATAAAAATGTAAGGCACAGTTTGAATGTAATTGCAAGATGCATCTATCTATGGTGCGCAAATTCGGCCCGATAAAATCTGTCCAATACATAGATTTCCTGGCTATAAAGTGTAGAATTGTTTATAGCTATCAATCGATCTTATATATCAATCTAATGTTCAATTGATAGATATCATTAATTGGTTGTACGTAAAGCTATGCTCTCTAGGTTTCAATTGGCACAGAAATTGATTCGAATTCTCAGGAAATCAATTTAGCTTTCATTTCTTCGAATAACACAGACAGGTGTAGAAAAATCCTGCGAATCTACTATCATAAAACTCAAATTTTAAAAACCAATTGGATCCGGATACAACTCCTGAACAACCAATTAGGTTATAAAAAAAGAGGGCATCGAAAGGGAGAACTTTATTTACCCCACTTTAAATTATAGTTTGTGTACTACTTTATTACCATACATGTGCACTGACTTATCAAAATCGACTACGGCATGCATTCGCAACGATTTGACTTGCGTTTTAATGATGAATTGGCTATGCATCAATCAAACTCGCTGCAATATTTGCCATCCCAATATTCTCAATTGTTAAATATTGATCTGATTAACCAGATTTATAACTGAAATCTGCGAGGTCGCGCGCCAGTCAGTCGGTTCATAAATCGCCCCAAGTTAATTATACTCGTAGTTTTTGAAATCTCAACATGACGAACGCGCGTAAATTTACTCCCCAATACGGAGCTAACTTCGCTTCGGAAATTATTATAAATCCTCATGACAAACACTTTTTTGGTTTTTTTGGGCCCTGATTTATACGTGTTGATCTGTTATTTTAAGGTACCAAAAAACATCCTGCAACTTCAAGATATCTATTGCACGGGGATACTAAGACTTTTGAATTTCTAATACTGAGTAATTGATAGATGGGTATGGTTCGAGTTTGAATGGTATATAGTTCGATAAAGGAACTCATGACACAGGAAGCGTAGATAAATTTGATACATTTAATAATAATATTTTTAGGATATCTGCACATTTACTAAACTAGAACTAAACTGCGCAAAAGTTTTAAGGAAACTGCATATGGTACACAATTCTAAATTTAATATAAAATATCCATTGATAATCCTACACTTAATTCATTTTAAAACTGTGGGGTAAACTAATGAGCAGATGTGAAGTGGGGGTGTTTACAAAACACTAATAATTAACAAATTCATATAAAAAGAGAATAAAATAACTCCTCCATTTTATACATCTTTTTTTTTTTTTTAAACTTATTTATAATATTACACAAATTTAGATCTTTTTTTTAATAAAATGGAAAAATATATTGAAGAATATACAATTGCAATTAACAAGCTTGAGCCAAGAGCTTATAATATTCCAAAAGATGCACATTCATTGAATGGGAAATGGAAATTTCAATTATACGATTCCGTTCGTGAAGCATTGGCTAATACTCACAACACTAAATTAAAAGATCATATTCAAGTACCTGGTCATTGGCAATTACAAGGACATTCAGCACCTATTTATACAAATTTTGATTATCCTATTCCAGTCAATCCACCATATGTACCAACAAAAAACCCAACTGGGGTTTATGAAACCAGTTTTAGAATTAGAGGTGATAAAAAATGGAGAATAAGATTTGATGGGGTTGATTCTGCATTTTGGGTATTTTTAAATGATCAATTTGTTGGATTTTCAAAGGGTGGTAGTAGAAATCCAAACGAATTTGATATAACTAAAGTGGCAAAAACTGGTTGGACCGTTTCAAATAAATTGGTTGTTGTTGTAGCTCAATGGAGTGCAAGTAGTTTTATTGAAGATCAAGACCAATGGTGGTTATCAGGGATTTTTAGAGATGTTAATGTTATTGGATATGAAAAAGATGGTCATATTGAAGATTATCAAATTAATATTACTAATGTTGATGTTGATAAAAAGCATGCATCTATTGAAGTTGAAGTTGATGTAGTTGGTAAAGGTGAAGCACATTTAAATGTTGACAAAGTTGGTAAATGGACAAGAGATGGTAAAGATGAAACTATTAATTTTAAATTTGATATTGAAAAATGTAATTTATGGAGTGCAGAAGATCCATTTTTATATAATTGCAAATTAGAATTAAAAAATGGTCATAAAACTTTACATCATTTAGAATTTGATATTGGAGTTAAAAAGAGTGAAATTAAGGATGGTATCTGGTATATCAATGATAAACGAATTTTAATGAAAGGTGTTAATAGACATGACAATAATCAATTACATGGTAGAGCTGTTTCTGATGAAGATGTTTATAATGATTTGGTATTAATGAAACAACATAATATTAACTTTATCAGATGTTCTCATTATCCATCACATCCATCAGTTGTTAAATATGCTAATAAACTGGGTTTTTATGTTATTGATGAAACTGATTTAGAATGTCATGGTATGGGTCCAGCAGTTGCAATTAATACATCAGAACATGGTGGTGGTAAAAATCGATTAGATCCAAAGTTTTATAAAGATAGTGCAAAATTCGTTTCTGGTAACCCATCATGGAAAGATAATTATTTACATCGAGTTAAAGAATTATTTTATAGAGATCGAAATAATGCATGTGTTGTTATGTGGTCATTAGGTAATGAATCATTTTTTGGTCAAAATCACATTGAAATGTATAATTGGTTAAAACCAAAGAGTAAATATCCAATTCATTATGAAGGTGATCATGCTGATGATGGTAAATATCATATGGATGTTATTAGTCAAATGTATACTGCTCATGATGAAATTGAAAAACAAGGTAAAGATACAAAAAACCCAAGACCATTTATGTTATGTGAATATGGTCATAGTATGGGTAATGGACCAGGTGCATTAGATGAATATGTTGAATTATTTGAAAAATATGAACGATGTCAAGGTGGTTGTATTTGGGAATGGGCATCTCATGGATTATTAGTAGATGGATGTATTAAATATGGTGGTGATTTTGGTGAATTAGTTAATGATGCAACTTTTGTATTGGATGGTATGAATTTCAGTGATCATACACCAACTCCAAGTATGGCACAATTGAAATATGTTTATCAACCAGTAGATATTAAATTCGATTATAATAACAATGATTTAAAAGTTGATGTTACTTCAAAGAATTTATTTACTGGATTAAATGATTATTATTGTACTTTAGAAGTTAATACAGTACCAAAATTAGGTGAACAACCACAAAAGATTCAAAAAGTTGATAATTTCTCATCATCAACTTCTTGTAATATTAAAGAAGACCAATTTGTTGCTACTGTTACTGTTCATTTATCTAGAAATTTCGACTGGGCTAAAAAGGGGTATGAAATTGCATTTAAACAATATATTCAATCAAAACCACAATCATCTAATGGTAGTAATTTGAAATTATCAGAAAATAATGCATCATTTTCTTTAAAGAATGGTAAAACTGAAGCTGGTATTTCTAAATATACTGGGAAACTATTTATTAATGATAATGGTACAGATATGTTTAAAGAACCATTTGAATTAAATTTGTGGAGAGCACCAACTGATAATGATAAAGGTCAAGGTTTTAATGCTGATATCTCTGATTTAGATTATTGGAGTAAATATTATGTTCGAGAAATTTCAAGTTCTTTAGATAGTGTAACAATTCAAGGTGATAATACAGTTAAGGTTGTTGAATGGGTTGGACCACAAGTTGTTGAATGGGGGATTGAATTAACAACATTTTATAAATTTTTAAAATCTGATGATGGTAGATTACAAGTTAAAATTTCTGTTCAAATGGTTCCAAAAGGTGGAATTCCAGATACTGTTCCAAGATTATCATATCAATCCCAAATTTCTAAAGATTATTGTCATAAAATTGAATATTATGGGTTAGGACCGGGTGAAGCATATGTAGATTCCAAAACTGGTCAAAGAATTGATTATTATTCAACTAATATTGATAATTTTAATACTAAATATGAAGTACCACAAGAAACTGGCCAAAGAATGGATACTAAATGGGCAGTATTACAATCTCATAAAAAAGTATCATTAGAATTAAATGATATGAGCTGGTCATTTTTACCTTATAATCAATATGATTTGGAAAAAACTACTCATCAATGTGAAATGGATAAAGTTACTACTAATGATTGTTGGTTAAGTGTTAATTTTGCAATGCATGGGTTAGGATCAGCTAGTTGTGGTCCTCAAGTTTTGGATAAACATAAACTAAAATTGGCTCAAGCTACTAAGAATAAAGAATATACTTTTTCATTATTTGTTTAGTTCTTTTATTAAATTTATTATGTAGGTCTGTATTTTTTTTTTTTTCAATATATATTTTTGGTTGTAAGTTTTTTGAATTTTATTGTTTATGCTGTTTCATTTTACGCGGTACTGTGGGTGGCACAACTTGTACTTGTACAACAACAGTACAAGCTTATAAGTTGACACCTGATTTAAAACAATCACAGATTACTTTCATCAACAGATAGCTACAGCATGATATCTATCACAGTCTATTCATGATATTTATTTATAAATTCAATCTATTTTTGGATATATACTCTCTTTTAGTAGAAGGCTTCTCTTTTCTATTTCATTCAAAAAATGGCTCATTACTGTAAAAGTTTTTAAAGAATAAACTACACTTGCCATGATTCCATGCATGTTAAAAATATCCGCTGAATTGTCGATCTTTAGAAATTTTATCATCCAATTCATTGACTTAAAACGCCACAAATCTTATACCTCATCATCATTATTTAAAACCCGTTACGGGGTACCGTCTCGGCTAAACACCAATTGTTAATCAAGCCACAAGCATAATACAATGATATACCTACATTGTACAGGTACGCTACGGCGACATAATAATATCTAAAAATTCATTATAAAAGATAGTTTTATAGCCAATCTATCAAAGGTCGATTTAATAACCCAAGCATTTTTCATCATCAATATTTTTAGACTTCTATTGCAAATACCATGGTATTCGAGATATCTTTGATCATCACCCACTTCTCAGCTGGAACTTAAGATTGGACCTCTGATATTCATTGACTAATCACTTTGTCAATCATATGTACTCAGAATCCTTATTCTCTCATATGTGCATCTGCATTATTAATTCTTCAGTGTTCTAACTTGCTAACCGTTAGTTTACCATCCAGGTGGTTTGTTGTAGCACGTTCTAGCAGAGTGTACATGCAGTAAATCAAAAGGTTGGTAGTTTTCGTGTAATATGATGGCCATCTCATCATCACGGGGTTTGGACACTATGTGACTACCCACCACACATGCATCCCCATTTTTTAATGGACACAAGCCTCATTACTGGTAGCCACCTGAATACGTTTAACACGATTTAGACTTGATTTCTTGCTTATCGAATTCAACCATTTAAATTTTAGTGGTAGCCCAATTTAAAACTGCATATGATTCTAGTAGTTTATGCACCAACCTTCGGTGCATATTCCTCATTTTTGGTGCTACTATTTGACCTCATTAGTATAAGAAGCTTTTTTTGATACAAATAATCTGCCTGAAGATCTGTGAAGTAGAATCAGTTGAGCGATCTTATATAAACTGTCTATTAGCCTGACAAAGGTTTATTTGAAAAAAAAAAAAAAAATCTCGTTTGTTTTATAGATTCAAAGCACTTAAAATATACAGGAAAGAAAAAACAACAACTAATTTATACACATTTCATCGCTATAGACATATTACATGCAACATTTATTTACTAAAAATTATCGCTAAATTTTTAAGTATAATATATCAAATTAGCTATTAAAAAAAAAAAAATGAGTAAAATGGACTATATAACTAGAAAACTAAGCTTACAATCGCTATCAAGACATAACCATAAATTTTCAAGCGCTGATGAATTATATTCACAAGCTAATACAACAAATTTAGATGAACCTGAAATTGAATCAGCACCTGTATCATCATCGATATTAACATATGAATCAACATCTGATAAAGATGAAAAAGAAGAAGAGGAATATTTTAAAGATTTCGAATATAAATTTCAAGATACTGTTAAATACCGACCGAGAGAAGCATCAAGTGGGACAGTAATACATCATTTACCGGTATCATCGTATATTGATCAGTTACAAGAACAATTAGACTCAATAGAAACTTTGATGGATTTTGATACAAACGATTTTGTTGATGATTTGGCAAATATGATGAATACATTAGAAACTTTAAGAAATAATTGTTTAAATGGGGGTAATAAGGATGAATTTGGTTGGCTATCAAATTATATTTGTCGAATTTCTATTATTATTACAATTAAAGAGACGAATATTATTAATAGAGATTTATTAATTAAACAAACATGTTTATTTATTTGTCGAGTTATTTTAAATAATCGGTTACCTATTGATACATGTGCATATATTGATTTAATTAATAGATTAATACCATCATTAGGTTCATTAATTTGTTCAGAACATAGTTGCGTCAATATGACTTTATTGTTTATTTTTGCTCATTTGGAAATATCATTATATTTAATTGAAAAATTAACTTTATTTAGATTATCAAATCAACAATTTTATTCAAATAACAATATTTTATTAAGAAAAAATCGTGTTATATGGTTAAATTTATGTATTTATAGAACAGTTGATCAACAAGCAATTATGTTAGCAAATAAAGAGTTAGATGCAGTGTTAGAATTTGAACAAGAACAGTTAGTTATTGATACATTTTTTAGATATTCTCATGATAATGACAATAATAATAATGATGATGAATCGAAATGTTTAAGAGATATTATTTCAAAAAGTTTACAATTACCTAATGCATTATATATTGATTTAGTTGATGACATGAAAAGAATTCAAAATGGAGATGTTATTTTACCTGACATTAAATCAAATAGTTTAGCAACAAGTGTTGGGTTTAGAAGAGCTAATAGGTTACAATCACAACGTAAAAGACAGAAATTTACACAAATTAAGAAAAAAATTAAACGAGTTAGAATGAGATTTGAAAAATCTGTTATTGATATTTTGGCATGATTAGCTTTATTATTATTTATTTATTTATTTCCATAGAGCAACCTTATTTATAGATTAATCTTGTATCTTGCAAGTGTTTCCAATTGTAGTGTTCCAATAGAAGTGTTAACAATTGTGATGAATTTTTTTAAGATCCGATCAAATTTAGAATACCTGGACAGGTATACCCATGTCAAAATTCTTAAAATCCTCCATATATATATATATATATATATATATATATAAAACGCACCAATACATCAGATTTTCAAAATAAACAAACAAATGTCGAATTATAACATTCACAGTATTCAGAAATGATATATAAGAATACTTTCATGTCAATAAACCTCGATGTGAATTTTTTTTATTTTTTTCTCATCAAATTCCTAGATATCTCATAGTAGTGTTTGCACCAACAAAATGGATGACTTAATAACCAAGTTAAAAGAATATAGCATTCAAACCAACATTCAATTCACATTATTAACATATAACCCTGAAACATCGCAATCAACCATTAACCATTCACCAGAACTAACCAACTTTGTCACCCAATACTTTCCATCACCGACTCAACTAACCACCCAAATAATCAATGTCAAACCTCCACCTCCAACAATCAATCTAGATATTTCCAACACTCAACAATTAACTCATTACTATAGAGAAACATTAGAATCATTACTACAAGAAAGATGTAAATCAATTGCCAAAGCATGGATTAAAGAAATCGAACCAAACAAACAAACAAACTACCCATACAAACTAAGAGATCAATCAAAGCCAAATTGGTGGCCAATTAACTTAGAGCATCGTGAACCAGACCATATCTCAAAAGATGGAAGATTAGATTTATTGGTTTGCATTCTAATTCAAAGTAATGTATCGGTTTTAAAAAGAGCTAGTATTTATTTTGCCGATAAAGATGCTAAAAATAAATTAGAAGAAATTTATAAAGTTGCAGAACATGTGGAGAAATTTAAATCTGGTAAAGAAATTAACCCATTAGTTAAAGTTATTGTTAATGAAAAACAATCCAAATCTAAAAGAGGATCCAAATTTATTAATTATTCTTCAAGTATCAGTAACAGTTCAAAAAGTGATGATGAAGTGGTGAAATCACCTTTATTAATGGATTTCAATAATTCTGATAATTCTAATAATTCAGGTAGATCTATTACACCTGAATCAACAACAAATTCTATCAAATCTTTCGAAACTCCTCAAACCACCACCACAACAACAACAACAGCAATCACTACTGCAGCTAATACTATTGATAACAATAATAATAATCATGGTAATAAAGGTGTCACATTACCATCTATTGCTATTGCACTATCACCAATTCAACCAGGTCAGTTCAACCCTTATTACTCCAACTATCAAACCCCACCAAGGAATTATCATCATCATCATCATAATTCACAATATGAAGTATTAAACCCAACTGATTTTAGATCGCCATTCAATTATAAAGTTTCTACATCAAATGATGGGGGTATTCATAATCCAACTATGACTACCACTGATAGTAATGGTAAACCAAGAATTAGTACAGATGATAGAAGAGCATACCATCAAATGAATAATTTTAATTTTAATTATGAAATTTCAGCTCCTACTCCAACCAGATCTGTTAACAGGATGTTACCTACCTTTGACACAACCTCTGGGCAACCAGGTTCTGCTTTTAATACTACTAGTAGTAATCATGAGTATTGGCATGTTTATCAAACTCCTCCACCAAAATTGAAATTATCATAACTTCTTTTTTTTTTTTTTCAATCCGGTATACTTTTTGTATTCCATATTCTTTTTTGCATCTATAAATTGTTATTTTATCTTTTGTAGTTTTGTTTCTTTTAATATATCATTAGTAATTATCCTCTCTCAATTAAACCTCGCTGATCTCAACCATTATTACCCCTTGGAAGCGTTAACAGATAGGTGCTCTAAAATTTAACAAACTTGCTAATCAAAAAAAAAAAAAAAAAAAAAAAAAAAGAAAAAAAATTGTGTCTCTTGCTCTAATTTGCACACTTTAATCGTTTCTCTCACAAATATAACTACATGCCAGTTAAATCAAGTACTAAAGAAATAATACATTACATCAGGTGGCCAATGTCTTTGTGTGCTAACCCCAAGTCATCCAATATTTTTTTATTTTAACTGGTTTTCGAATCAGCTTAACTTCTACAGCCAACTGGCTGGCAAGAAAGATTTGGGGGATTCGAAAGGAGTACTCCAAAATGCACCTAACTCCACCATTGGGCTTGCTCAAGTTAGAATTGGATCGAGTAGAAGTATCTGATACCAACCTTCGATCTCGGTGTATCCTTGATCTATGGAGGACCTTCAGCACTAGCGTGACTAGTAGACCTAACTACATACTGTACCACAGAAAGTTCAGTTGAACCATATGGCTAGAGATTGCATAACCTCTGTGAGGATTCAAGGGGTAGAAAAAAAAAAAAAAAAAAAAAAAAAAAAAAAAAAATAAGCTTGAAGTTTTATTTACCATAGGCTGAAAAATTCGTGTACAAGTTGTATCAAACTTAAGCATGCTCTGCTAAATAGAGCAGAAAAAAGCAGGGGTAGGGCGGGGTAAGACAAGTACGCGGCTCTACCTGGACACAACGGTGTGGTAGTACAAGTTGTATAATATCTATAAAATGCCACAGCTCAAGTCTGTATGGCAGTTTAAAAATGTTCGAATTTTGCTTTAGTCCAATATATATTAAATTTGAAATACCAAGCTCAATGTTAAGAAAAAATGCAATATATATTTTTTTGGCTGTAATATGGCAGCCTAGGACCTTTAAGCGGAGGAGATTGACAAGCTCAAGTGGTGTAGGGGGCCGGGCCAAAAAAAATTTCTGTCCAAAATTTCAAAATATTGTATACTGTACTGTCCCGATAAATTCGATGAAATAATAATGTCCCCTGGAAATCTTGGTTGTTCTTTGGCCACTTTGTGAACTGGTTTAACTTTACTCTTTCCATCAATACATGCATCACAATTACAACTATTATAAATTTATAGCCGCCTTGAATATCCAACCTCGGTAATACTTTCATTAGTGCATCTCTCCCACAATGACCTATAGTCGTTCATGCCACTTTGTTACTTCTTTAGTTACTAAAACTTTATGCTGATTTAAGATATACAACCCATTCATTTTTGTTGCAATCTCATGAACATGACAATATTTACAGTAGCAATTGCGGAGTGCTGGTCAAACTGTGCTTTTTCAATATCGGATTGATTAATCAATTGAGATAAACTAATAATAGTGTTACCACACTCTGGTATATATAATACTTTATCAATTGGAGTTGATTGACCACCAATTGAAACACTCATTTTGTTTTGTAAAGCTATTTTACACTGAGAACCTAAACCTACAACTACGCCTTTGCTTGACTCAAAATAAGTAAATAATTCTTTTCTATTTGTAATAGTTACAGATGCATCACTATCTAAAATATAATTCTGTTCAATGTTAGTGCTTGTGTAAAACTTTAGAGGAAACATGCCATTTTGAATCGGTGTTGTGTTGTTATCGTAGATCTGGTTTTGGACAATCTCTGACATAATGTGCAGTACTGTGGCATCTATAACATGCTTTCTTTCTTTTGCCAGTAACATATACAACTGGTGTAGTTTTTTCAGCTGTAGATGTTGTTAAATCAATGCCTGCAGTTGCAGCGATAGTTTCTAATTGCAGGTTAATTTGTCGTGGATCTATATCGATCTGGTATCGTTGTACTGCATCATATCCTTTGTTACCCAACATTAAAAGCATAATATGACCCATTAACGTTTCTCTTGTAACGTTCATATGTACAACATCATTATAAAATAAAATAAATTGGTGCATCTTTTGAGCCAAACTTAATTTATCATTTGTTGCTGGTGCAATAAATTCACAAAGTTGGTTTGCAAATAGAATTGCCTGTGGTTGTAATGTTAATTGTGGTGCTAGTAAATATCGCTCACTATAGGTGCCAGTATCTAATGTTCTTTGAATTAATTCCGGAGCTGGTTTTGGACAATCTCTGACATAATGTGCAGTACTGTGGCATCTATAACATGTTTTCTTTCTTTTGCCAGTAGCACATACAACTGGTGTAGTTTCTTCAGCTGTAGATGTTGTTAAATCAATGCCTGCAGTTGCAGCGATAGTTTCTAATTGCAGGTTAATTTGTCGTGGATCTATATCGATCTGGTATCGTTGTACTGCATCATATCCTTTGTTACCCAACATTAAAAGCATAATATGGCCCATTAACGTTTCTCTTGTAACGTTCATATGTACAACATCATTATAAAATAAATTAAATTGGTTCATCTTTTGAGCTAAACTTAATTTATCATTTGTTGCTGGTGCAATCCATTCACGAAGTCGGTTTGCAAATGGAATTGCCTGTGGTCGTAATGTTAATTGTCGTGCTAGTAAATATCGCTCTCTATAGGTGCCAGTACCTAATGTTCTTTGAATCAATTCCGGAGCTAATGTTGCAGTTAAACATCGACCAAATGCACTATCAGATAAACTAACATATCCATTAATAACATAAGCATAATGCTCATCGAAGATTCCATCATTGTTATTTAAATGATCTCCTCTTAAATAACGATCTAATAAAGCATCTGGATATCGGCTAATTAGTTCGGTTAACATATCATACATGGGTGAAAATGCATCACCAGCGTTGGTCTTGTGCTCGCAGGTGATTGTTGCTCTCATAACCTCTTGTAGTCCTTGCTCCAGCTGAACTTTTTCAGCTTTCAGCTGAACTCTTTCAGCTTGCAGTTGTTGAGCTAGTTGTTGATCATTTAATTGTTCAGCCATTCTCTGCTGATTCTACTATTACAGTTCTATCTTTATCAGTACATAAACTATCAGTTATTCGCGATAATCCATTAATTATTTAAGTTGGAGAAAAGACTCCTCTTCTATACTATAAAACTTTTCTCCTAACTAAAACACCATTCATAGCAGTCAATCATCTCTTTTACACACCATTTAACATCGTCGGCTTTTAACAAACTCCGATGCGACACCTGATACGACGTTAACATTAACAATATGTTAACATTAACAATATCATATTATAATATATACTGCTAATTATGCCTTCTGATCAATCTATTCTTATTGAAAATATTTTTGCGGTAGATGATGCCACAGTATATGTGGTAATATTTGGGAGTCTTAAGCCGGTCCTGTGCTGTTAACCATGCTTAAGCGTCGGACCGGAGGAGAGGTATCGTAATAAGCAAAGTCAAATATGTTCAAGCGTAGTCCGTTGATAAGATAATCGAAGCTTAAGCAATAATCAAAGCTTAAATAAATAACCAAAGCTTGAAATATTTCAAAAAATCAAACGCATTAAAAAAGGATGTAAATTAATAAACAATCTTTTATATCATAATATCACCCAAAAATCACTTAAAACACAAAATATTATAGTATTTCTTTAAATTTTAATCAGTCTTCTATATTATTATGATTTAAAAAATAATACTTATCTATGTTAGCCAAGTATCAATTGAAAAATCGAAAATATAGATTATTTGTTTTTACATGAAAAGAGATCGCGATAATGCAGAGTTGGCTGGAAACATGAATCACCTTTAATAGAAGGAGAAATTAGTGAAAAAGGTTTCCCACCATTAGGTGAACATTTATGCTCAGCATATTTAGATTCCGTTATTCCGTTATTGATACTGGTAATACAAAAAAAGGTTTAGAAGGTAAAGCTATTGGAACATCAGCTGTAGAAGATTTATTTTGTTGCAAACTCTAAAGAAAGCATTACATTTGGTAAACCCATAAAAGGAGCTATAGACCCAAAGAAGCATGGTGCAACAAGTGAAAAAATAGCTCAAAGCGGCTACAGAACCTATGCACGTAAGCGTAACGACACCAATAAGAGACATTTAGGTTTGCTTTTAACAAACTCTGCTAGAACTGATATAAAGGCAGGTACGAAAATACCTCTATTGATAAAACAAGAGCCAGTCTTTTTGCATTATCAATTGATGAGGTTAAAAAGTTACAAAACGATTTTAAAGCTAGAGCTAATGAAAGAACCATCACTTAGTAGCATGTTGATTTATTAAATATATATAATCTTTTATACTAATACTTTGCGGAGTTATTTCCTTATAATTGGCAGTTTCTAGCAACAGCCTAGGCTAATATCATTTAGATGCTGATGGTGCATATAGTAATTTCCCCCATTATGTATTTTAATATTAAAGAAGGTTTGCTGGCTGTTCCTTTACTTAAACCGAGCCTTGAAATATGTATACATTGGATTCAAAGATCCTTAAATCTGTATACTATATCAATCTACCCTGGACCAATCTGTATCAAAATAGAATCTATGTTTTGAATCAGTGCTGTATTGATAGTATTCATGTAATAAATTTAATTTTGCCATGAGAAGTTAAAAATCAACTAACAACCAATAACAACCAAAATGGACGTTGCTTCGATATTAATTATAGATACAAAAACTCTATTGTAATTACAGTAGAGACTACAGCAATTGTTGTTTTTTGTACCTTACTTTTATATATAAGTATAAGCCAAATGGCCTAGTTTACATGTACAAATTTTCGACTGACTTATAGATCAAGAATCTTAAGATATTCCAGGAGATATTAAAGCACTAAAATTTCATAACATTTAGAAAATAGATATATAGCTGAAAACTTGTGCATTCATATGAAGTATATATATTAATATCAACTGACTTAAGCTAAAAAGTCCATGGCAAAGGTTTACAAGTGCTATATATAGGCAAGTCGTACTAGTGTACACAGCAGTTAAGCAGCAGTTCAGTATAGTGGCTCAAATACTCTTTTAGTAATTAGACTATGGATCATAAGCTATGTACGTGAGCTATTTAATTAATAAGAAAAACTTTTGATAATAAATATTTATTAACCAATTGAAGCTTTCTAAATCCAGTAAAACATTTCCAAAGGTACTAATTTGATAGATCGTATCAGTATAGATATATATCTACCAGTTGATGCATTCATGATCACTACTAGGCACAGTCTGATTTGAGAGTATACATTAGATCACTTGCAACCAATCATTGATCTTTACTTCAAACTTTCAATAACCTTTCATAAGTTAATTAATTATTATAAAAAATTTAAATTAACCGGTCTCTAGAAGATCCAGGATGAAAGTTTGATCATAGAATTGTCGACCAATTAATTCAAGATCAATCAGACACAGCAGATACAACAGTTATAGATGCTACTTAAGCAACTGTCATGATAGCATTGTTTATTTGTAATCATATATTAATATTGTGATATATCATTGCAATTTTTTCCTCTCGTGTATACATATATATCGATCGATGTTTATTTTGCGATTCAGTCGATCGAGGCGCTAACTACAAGTTAGACCACGGGTAAAATTCGAGATTCAAGTTGATTACAACTATTCATGCATAACAAATCACGTACTGTACGCGTCATTATTGATACATCACATATATACAATACGTACCACACACGCACACGCACACACACACACGCACACACACACACACGCACACATACACTAATTGAAATAATACTCAATAGTAACTTCTAAATAACCTCATTTTGAACTACAGGTTGGGTGCTGGGGTATTATTAATTAGCATTTCAGAAACATGCTGACTGGAAACCACCCAACTGGTTTCGATATTGATTCAAAAAGTTTTATACCAAGTGGTAGTGAATCGTTACACGATAATATTTCAAATAACTATAACTATAGTGCCCTCATCAATTATAATCCGCCAGTATATCGGGTTGCTTTAATAGATATTAACTGTAGAAAAATGTAACATGCATACAAAATATTTTATGCGGCTTTTTTCCCATCTACTGGTCATTTGAATTTACTCGCGCTTACAAAAGCCCTGAGGAATAAAAATAAAAATGCAACACCAAAAAAAAAAATATAATATTATATATTATCAAATAATATTTCTTAACATAAACAAAAACAATACACTATCCATTAATAACACCCCCCATCCCTCATCCAACTTACAACAATTATAAACAGATCACCAATAGGCAATAAATATCAATTAATTTATTTTTACGCTCAAGATGATCATATCATTTGACTCTATACCAGAATAAAGAAACTAAAATATCATTGCTCCGATCTGTTGATATATAAGACGAATCCAGATAATTCTTCCCGACTGATACCCATGTCTGTATTTATTAGTTGTTATTATTTGATTAACTGATAATTTTTATGACCCATCACTTTGTTATTATCCAATTAGTTTGTTAAAAATTAGAATATAAACAATGTTAAATTCCTGGCTTTTTTTTTCTTTCTCTCTCTCTCTCTTCTTGCACATTACCTTTTTAATACCAATTAACTTTTTTTTATACGATATTGTTACAGCTGGTTCTGAACATATACTTATACCTCTTTTATCAGAATAATAGACTAGCAACGCATTTTAACATTAATTTAATACATTATACAAAATAGGGACTAGAAACATGTCAAATATTCAAGCATATATTTCTCATAAACGATCAAAATCAACAGATTCTATTAATTTAAAAACTTCTTTTTCTAATGATACTGCTACTTACGACTATATTAACGAATTTTATACAAATGATAACGAACGCAATGAAGTAGATGATAATAATGATGATAATAATGATGATAATAAAGATTTTAATAACAAAATCAATCATTATGATAAAAAAATGAGTTATTTCAATTCAAGAAGAAAAGTTTTTAATAAAAAAATGTCAAGTATTGATAATAAACTGAAAAAAATTTATGAAGTTCATGATAATATGAGTAAATTGAGTGATAGTGTTGGGAAATTAGCAGATGAATCACAACGATTAGTTAAAGATACACAAAGATCAGTAGGAAGTTTAAAATTCAATAGTTATGGTAAAAATTCTTTTAATTATAAAAATAAGAATAAAGATATGATTAAAAGTCAATCTCATGGTTCTATTTGTAATAAAACAATTGGTGGTGGTGGTAGTACTAGTAAAAGTACAAATCAATTAGATACATTAAATGAATTTCACCCAACAGATGAAAATGATAATAATGGCAAAAGAAAACGATACTTTTATAATAGAAATAGAAGTAATGGGGGTCCAAATTTTGGTACGACCAACTCTGTTAAACAATTATATATGAATTCTAATGGTTCTTATAGCAACATTCAACCTCCTACGCCAACAACTTTATCATCATCGAGAAAACGACAAAAGAAAGAATCAAAATCTTTCAATACTATTGATAGTACCTATAATCCAGGGTTAGGTATTTCAACAAGTAGTGGTAGACCACTATCAATGCCAAACTTTTTATCACAACCAGATTTCAACCCAAGGTTTCAACGTGCTTGTTGTCCTCCAAAATCATCATCAACTAATAACATCTCTTTACCACATGGATCATCAACATTTTCAAGCTCTCAGGTTCAATTATCATCCACAAATGATTCGAATAATTCATCAAGATCATCATCATCAAAAAGTTTACATTCCAGCACTAAAATCCCTTGTATCAATACTAGTAGACAATTTCCAAGATCTCGTAATTTGAATACTCAAGGCAATCGGCATTCTATTCATGTTAGTTCACCATCAAAATCATCATCAGGTACTACTAGTTTTAGTAATTCACCATCTTATCCGGTTCAATCAAGAACACAATCAACTTCTCGAACTAACCGGCATTCATTATATGCCCTTTCAACCTCTTCATCAAGTTTGAATTATCCTTACTCCAGCTTCAACGATTCTCAATATTCAAAATCACAAGTTCAGTTATCATCATCAGTTCATCAAAGATCAAACTCAACTATCTCATCAACTCTATCAGTTAAATTAACCCAGACAAACTCATCACCATCAAATACTCAAGATGATAAGTCATTATCAACACCTCATATATTAGGCACACAAAATACCTCACCAAGTTATAACAACAAGAGATCTAGTTTTTATAAACTAGCATCCGGATCCAAACCAAGGATCGATATTAGTTTAGATGGGTTGATTCTGAATAAAGAAGATATTAACATGAATAGAAAGGGTTTAGAAAATGAAACTGAAGTTATATATGCTGAGAGTGATAGTGATAAATCAGAAGATTCTCATTGGGTTTCTCGTGAATTATCTATTGAATTGTGAATTTGTGTTGTGATTTCTTTTTATTTCTTTTTTTGGTTTCATTTTATTGTTTAATGTTTATGGAGTTTTATTTTTTTAAATAGTTTTATTTTATAGTGAATGATTAATTATTTTCGAGTTTAATGAGTTGTAAATTTCTATAATTCAATTAGATTGATCGATTCTCTCCAGCCAAATTATGGCTATATATGTATACTCTGATTTGTTACATATATAAAATTGTCATTGTAAAAAATAATATACAGCAGTAATCTTGTTAGTTGAAGAAACTAACAGTGGATGGGGGGGGGGGGGGGAAATTTTGAGACATATTCATCACCACCACAGATTTTTCAAGCAATTGATCGACTTGATAGGATTTGAACTTAAAAATTTATTGTATATTCAATTACCTGAACCACTTAGCTAGCTGAATAGCTTCAGCAAGTGTCAAAATATATTAGAATATTGTATATATATATATATAGAGTTGGTTGAAATATTATATATATATATGATTTGAACTCCAGCTGCAGTCATGGTGAGCTATCGCATCACAAATACATACAACTCAGATATCAAGATCTTAGTATACTATATATAGAGGATCAATATACTTGTTTTTGATACCAAACACAGAATATGTATACATTGATCCATCCATGGCAGCGAGTTTTATCAACACCTTTTCAGCGCCTGCTAACCAGGATGTATCTACCTTAAATTATTAAGCGGCTACCAAGTATTAATTATCATTATCAAATTACTCTTGTCATTGTATATACTCACTGCTTAGGGTAGAGTAACTATAATAATAGCTTCGAACCTTCAAACTATAGTAAAACAGCAAAAAAACTTAATAAGCACACTTTCCAAGAAGCTGGATTATATTTATTTACCACTAAATTGATGAGATCATAGTAATCTATTTTAGTACCCTAATTTGGCATGCATAGTGCACACCATGAATGCAACAATTGTTAACACTGGATAGTTCACTTTGGATATATAGTTTGATGCGACACCTTGGGTGTGCATTTTATTATTGAAACTTCATATGGTCTTTAGAATATCCTATAATTAGCACAGTCTTGTTGATGTATAAGTCTCTTCGTATATCTCATCATGCCAGGATGGCTTAGTTTACTACACAAAACTCATTTTTAAAGCTCAAAGAGTATAAAAGGATGAGGTTTTTGAGTGAATACTGCATACCATTGGTATGGATTATAAGGGTTCTAATATTAATTAATTCGGGGTATATATTCTTTTACCATTGATGACCACGAATAATATAGGATTCTAACCTGGTGGCTAGCCCAGTAGTTGGTTAATTTTGGCCCTTGTGGACTATGGTCTTTTTATATTTCATATACACTCATTGATCAGTTAGAATTATACGGATATATATATATATATATAGAATATAACAAATAATATATATATAAATATAAATATTAAATTAATTCATGCTGATACCTTACATGTATATATTTGGTCCCACCCATGTGCATGCACCATTATCATCTATCGAGGGCTAGCTAAGATATATTGCACTGTACAGCTCCTCTTATTTAACTATGGCTATATAATTAGAACTTGTTAATTCGAGCTACATTAGCCTGATGCTTTGCTGCATGCAAACCACTCGATAGTTTTTTTTTTGATTTTTTTTTTTTTTTAATATCAGCGACGCTGCAGCGGTTTATTTTTAAATTACCATGCATAGGATCTGTTCTGTGTAATTAAAGTTGGATCTGACACATATCGAGGGTATGTGTACAGCGGAGCCCTTGTTCCAAGATTCAAAGATTTCATGCTTTCATTACAAGATACTACAATATGTATTATATATAGTTAATATCAGTGCACGCTAATCAAGGAGCAGATCTATCTAAAACTAACGAATTTACACGCAATGAATCCTCAAGAAATCATTTCAAAATTTAATTAATATATCAAACACATGGGATCGATATCAAGCTACAAACTGTCAACTTTCAGATCGAGTTTCCAACCCAAAGCTTACCCACTTACGTGCGACAGCAAATTTCTTTGAACACCTTTAGTCTGGCTAATAAATTATATTACATGATATATATCGATTACCTTGAGTCAAAAACACCCTCTCATGTATAATTAGAGGTTATTCATATACCGGATGATCTCAGTTGTATTCAAGAACGACCTAGGCAGTTGATAAATAAGTTCAAGCTTTGTTTGCTATAGTTGAGTATACCACTCTATAACTAACAGTTATGAGAAGCTCACTGAAAGTCTCCTTAGATACTTGATAGTGAAGCATATGGGCTCAGTATAGTGCTCGTGTATAAACATATGGCCTTCTCAGCTCTCGATCGTTACAATGGAATTCAATTAAACACCCTTCATAGAACACCAATAACATTATATATAAGTTAAATTTGAACTATGCCATTTTCAGCATTTTCAGCTGAATGCTTTATTTAATAAAGCATCGATATACTTGTACGTATATAGCTTTTATTGCAGGGTAGTTAAATTTATTGAAAAAATCATATCCACCTGGTGATGGATGTTCAAATAGAATTTAAAAACCAATAAACTTTTTCATTGCAAATTTTAACCTTATTGATAATCGGCCATTCCTTAAGTCCATTTTAAACTGGAATAATTATAATGTATACAGCTTATTATAGCTATAATTAATATTTTTCAATTGGGAAGTTTTCATATATATGTCTAACTTGCACCGCTACCATACATAACATATATATATTGTACTTGCCCAATATTTTCCTCAATTGCCCGCTTGATCTCTGTCAGTCAATTGGATTAGCTTTTATATATCCGATTGTAGTAATGAATTAATGCCTTGCGTGGATGGATCTAGAAATTGTATCTATAATTAATTGTAATAAGTTTTCCGACTTACCCCAATTATTCATTCTGCAGTATATGTCTTTTGGATATCTTTTTCTCCATATATACATATCTGTACTGACATTTGAACCCAAATTCAATGAATTGACACAAGCTAAATTAGTTGCGATGGTGATTCCAGATTAAATAGATCGTTGAACATTTGAATGACCCGATTAGAGCCTAGGCCGGTTGGATAAAATATTTTATCGATAATCATGATATCTCCACCAAGATCCATTTAAAATTGGTTCTGCTGTAATTCAAAACCTTGCAGTCTCCATCTCGAATACTGTGTATCCACAGCTTAAACTTTGTGGGTGGCTGATCTTTTAGGGATTACATAATTAATATTAGGGTCTGAATCTATTCTTGACAAGCTGTATTAGTATCATGGAGATTTTCCAGGGATTGATGCCAGTGCAGTCAACTCTATAGCTAGTGTACTAGTATACTTTAGCGTTGACTTTCTGGATATTGGAGGCTTATATGATATATATATTGTGGCAATGGATAGCACAGCCGCCTCCCTTAATTAGAACCCTTGATACAATAAGGCTCAAGCGTGTCCAAGGGCATCAAAAAAAGATACTTACGTGCGATCGATGCTACATTTTCATAACAGCCCAATATCGATCAAAACCGAGACAGGTCAGTTACTAACAGACTTGATAATTATAATTATAAAATGATGAAAAGTAAGAAGGAATCCCAATGGTAAAGAGTGTATCTGTGATGGACATTAATGTGTCTAACAAAACGTCTTTGAACGTATAAGAACGTTGGCTTGGAGGTTTCAGCTATTCTGGTCCTCTATTTATAGATTTCATTTATCTCCAGCTTAATTAATTATCCAACTGAACAAGTATCCAATCAATTCCAATAATGTCAAGGACTCTATTCATCTATAGCATACTTTGAAAGGTTGATCGAAATCAATTTTTTTATCATTAAATTTTTCAAAAGTTCTTTGGATTCATCAAAAGCTGGTAAAACATGATGCACAGTTCATACAAACAAGTCGTCCAGAGTTGTTTGGAAATTCCAGAAAAAGATGATTCAAGCTGTAAGCCGCGAGACTTAATTAAGAGCGCACATGCTGACTTGCATGAGCAGAAACCCAAACCTAATGATTAATTGGTAAGGCACGGTTAAGCAGTCTAGTTGACCCTTAGACTACGCATTATCGCCTGTAGACTAGATCTAGGACTGACCCTTGGACTTGGTAACGAGAGCTTTTTATTATTTTATTTTTCTGGAAATCTTGAATTTAATCTTAACGAGCGCAGTTACAAAAACTAATAAAAAATAATACACTATTATGTTCTGTGTTTTTTTTTTTTTTTTTTTCTTCTCTTTTTTGCCATGGTATGAATTTTTTTAAACTTCTTGACAATCATCTTTTAGTTTTTTTTTTTTTTTTCTAATTTTCTACAACAAACGACAATTTGTATTGATTAATTATATTCAACGTTGATACTTTATTTTCGATACACTAATTGGAGTGCTTATTTATACGTGCTTAAGTTTTAGGATTTTAAAATCACCGCGGCTAGAAAATCAGGGTACATTTTTATTATTATTTTTGGAATATTCTACGGTACGTGTATTAGCACCTGCCTGACTGTAATAAAACTGCAAGGAATATATAATCACGCACCAACAAGTTTTTTTTTTTTTTTTTCCCTTCTTTTATTTCAACACATACACTAAGACACTCTTATCGAACAACAAAAAGATAGATAAATTTAAAGCAAAGTATAATCAGAATAGTTGGTTGATTGGTTTATTTATACTATTTATTTATTATTTATTATTAATACCATATAGCTCAACAAGATGAGGATAATCAGTAGTTCCAATTCAGGAACGCTGGTCTTGTCGTTTTTGTTTTTTGCATTATTTATTAATACACATACAGCATATGCAGATGATGATGATGATGGAGGAGGAGGAAACAACAATAAAGAAATCGATCAAGAACAAGATGGAAATGGAGATCCAGAAACTTTGGGGAATTATGATTTATCTAAGGTTGTAGCACCAACAAATAATACCAAACCATTTGGGAAAGATTTTACATTATCCTTAAATTCATCAGAAGGGAGTATATTTATGGTTAGAACTGATTTAGCAGCAATGAGTTCAAGTTCAGAAATGAGTATTTCAACAGCATCTGGTGTTAGTACAATTTGTTCTGGTGAAGTACAAATAGGTACAGTTGATAGTGATATTCAACAAAATAATGTTATATTAGTAAATTGTGATAATAGACAAGATGCAGGAACTATTTTGGATAAAATTTCAAACAATAATCCATCTTGTACAGTAATGTATTCATTAGCAAATCAAGCATGTAATTTCACAAATGATGATTCAATTGATCAATTTGAAACACAATTAGGAACTGTTTTTACAATGTTAACAAATACAGCAGGTAAAAGTATATTTGATAGAGTTAATGGCTCATCAACTCCATTAAGTGCATCAATATCCCCAATTTCATCAAAACCAATTGCAACATCATCATCATCTAATTCAACAGTTGCAATGGCAATTTTATATTCAATTACTGGAGTTGTAGCTGCAGGGTTTTTGTTTGTTATTATATCAGGAGCTATTAGAGTTCATAAGCATCCAGAAAGGTATGGTCTGGCACCAGCTGGAGGTGATAATAGTAATAATAATGAACAATCTGGTAGTGCAAATCCGTTTGATCCTGCATATTCAACAAAGGCAAAAGGATTAGCAAGAGCTGTATTAGATTCAATACCATTAGTTACATTCCAAGTCAATAAAGATAAAGATTTGGAAAAGAAAATTGATTATGATGATGAAGATGATGATGAATTAAAAGATTACCCAACAAAAGAAAAGCATGATAATACTTTTAATGAAACTGTATTAGAAAATGATGATAAAGATTTATTAACAGATTGCCCAATTTGTTTTGATCCATTTCAAGATGGTGAAATTATGAGGGCATTACCATGTAAACATCGATTCCATGCTTATTGCGTTGATCCATGGTTATTAAATTCATCAAGTCATTGTCCATTATGTCGAGTTGATTTAAGTCTTGAAAAAAATGAACAAATTAGTGAAAATCCACCAGACGAGTCTTCAGATTCTTCTCAACAACAACAACAACAACCACAGGTTATTAATGGAGTTGTTATCCCACCCGGGTATCAAGTTGAAACTTCAATGTTTAATAGATTTTTGGATATTTGGAATGCACAATTATTACCAAAAGAAAGTCGAAGAGCAGTATTAGCCCAATTTCAACAAGAAGCGGAAATTAGACGTCAATTAAGAACTCAACGAAATGAACAACAACGTCAGCATAATCGAAACGTGTGGAGAAAATTTGTTAATTCAAGAAGACAAATTTTTAATAATCGAGCTATTAATACTAATCCTGAAAATGAAAATACTAACAACAATAATGGTCACGAAAATGATGATAATCATACTACTAATAATAATTAATACTATTTTTATATTTTAGATAACATCTCTATAATATTTATTTATTTATTCTTAATTTTTTTTATTTATTATTATTATTTTACTACGATTTTGTAAAAATTATCAATAAAATAGCGGGAAGGGGTCATTAACACATTAAAATTAAATAAACGAATACTACCTAAGCATTTAATAAAAAATAAAAGAATTTTTAATTTTCTTCAACTTTTCTTTTTTTAGCAATGGGATCAGGATTACTATTATCCATTGAAATCAAATCATCCAAATTAATAAACTCACCAGCATCAAAATCACTACCATCAACATTAGTTAGTGGTTGTTGACGAATCAAATCTTCAATTGCTGATAATGTCTTTGTATGTTGTTGAATATCAGTATTTAACCCATTAGCTTTCAAAGTATTATTTAATATTTTATCTGTGGTATTATTAGGATTGTTAGTAGTTGAAACAATATTATTAAAATTAGGTGTAGTCGCAGTAGTATTACTATTATCATCGGATTTTTCGCTATTAGTTGGTGAATTTTCATCTAACGGTTCCAAATCACTAATTTTATTATTATCAGTTAATATACTGTCCATAAAATCGATATTGTGATTATTAATATTATTGTTATTAGTAGTTGTATTAGTATTATTAGCAAAGTTGGTAAAATTATTAATATTATTGATATTATTGTTTAATAAATCCATTGTACCATCAAAATAACCAGGTGTGGCCGCACTTGATGATGATGAATCATTATTAGTTAATAACCTTTGTTGCGGTTTTGGACTTGCAATATCTTGAAATCTTTGATTACCATATATAGCACTTAAAAATCGAACAACTTTATTCAAAGTTTGATAATGTTGTTGGTATTGAGCTTGAGTATTTATATTTTCATTCCATAATAATTGATTATCTTTTCGAATTTCAGTAACATCTTTTGCAACTGCATTTAATGAACTTTTGACAGTTTGTAATTCATTCAAAATTTTACTTATATCATCATCTTCCTCTTCTTCTTGACTTTTATTTCGAACAATATTTGGTAATAAATCTTCTCTACCTTTTTTAAAATTTGGACTCTCAAATTTCCAACAATCTTCTTCTGAATGTTGAACATCTTGAACTTTATGAAATCCATACATATTTAACTGTCTAACAAACGATGAAAAATTGGTATGTTTATAATATTTTGGTAATACTGTTTTTTCAAACATTTCACGATTTCGAACTCTAAATGAATCACCATCCGGTGTCCAACTAATATATTCTTTATTTTCTTCATCATTCACCGTTGACCATAACTTTTTAACAAATGGCGGTAATGATTTTGGTTGTCCTGATTTGCGGCGCTTAGTACCTACAGTTGTTGTAGTGTTGTTATTATTATTATTACTAGCCGCATTTTTAGATCGAACTACTACTGCGTTACTACTCATTGTTGCTGTGATTTTGTTCTTTATTTTTTTTTTTCTGTTAGTATTGGTTTGGTATCTGTTAGTATATCTATTCTCAAAAGTTCAAATATTGTATCTTGTCGTCTAAGTCGAGGAGTTGCGTTATTGAAGAATATATAAAAAAGTGATGTTTAAGTTTTTTAACAAATGATGGTGATGATGGGAGGAGTCAAAAAAAAAAAAAAAAAAAAAACCAGAGTGGAAAATTTTAAGCAGTCGTATAAGTAGTACCTCAAAAAAAGTGTTGAGCTGAGTACGTAGTGAGTGACAAGATTTGATATTTCTCCTATTTAAATCACCTATAAGCAATCCTGAGGAAAAAGTAAAAAAATTGCAGATATATACAAAAGACCGGATCTCCAAGTTTATATAACTCAAGCTTTGAGGGTGGGTTGGGGGCACTAAAATATTTCTACTGTAAGTAAGGCTGTTATAGTGGCGGTTTTAAGTTTTTCAAGGATAAAGCAACGCTTTCTTAATTAGGAAATAGTGTCTGGATACCAAAGGTTTTAAAGTTTGCATCAGCGCAGAGGAAGAAGTTGCATTAGATTCTGTAGTTAAAACCGCTATAGTTAGCCGGCAGCGCCCGCGCCTTGTTAGTTTGTTTGCAATGGCTGCAACAATGCATTCAATAATGATCTCTTAAGCAGGGCTTAATTAGCATGATTAAGATTATACTTTCAGCAGCAGGGGATATCGATTTTTTTACCATATAGGATCTCGGAGATCGGAGACTTTAATCCCACAAAGTATCCTAATATTATCTGAAGATTCAAATTAGATGGGCATATTTAAGATGATTTTATTACTGCTTGAGTGCTGGTAGTAACTATCCTGATAATGCGGCATACAATTTTGCTTTAAATGAGATCAATAATTACTTGAAAAAAAAAAAAAAGGTTTGCAGAGGTTGAATCGCTGAATAGTGCAATCATGATGGATGTTGAAACATTAAATTCTACTGCAATGGTTTCCATGCATGGGTCGACTGTTTGGATAATCCCTGTTGAGTCTTATAGCATTAAATATTAAATCAGTTGAAACAAAAAAATATATACAGCAACTTAAAAATCCTGACGGATCAATAATTGGTTCAAAATCTAGCTAAATTAATTGTGATCTCGTTAATTAACGTCTTCTATATATTATCGGGTTATTTGGTAATTCAAAATTGGTACGCATGCTTAAACTAGTGCGAATGCATAATATGGGTATATATATATAGTTGGATTCAACTTTGCAATATTTGTATCAAACGGGGTCAATCATGCATGCAGTAATTGTTATAATTTAGTATTATAATTACTAGAAGATACTGAAATATTTATACCCATCCAACTAACTATAGCTACATGTAGTATGTAGTATGTAGTACTATGGCCTATTATCAAGACTGTTAATTACAATGATTGAATTACACTGATATTAGTCATGGATTTCCATATGATATATTATAATCGGATGTGTAAGTGAATTTCCATGATCACAGGCTCATTGGATGTATATTGCAATGCATTATATATAATTCAACTGTTTTCTAAAGCTCAATTAAACAAAACCTAGGTAATTTCAGGGCTTTAGTCTAATCAATTAATTGTATTCGAGCATATATGTATATTTCAAATAAGCAACAATTACTTGTATATATACATGCATGCAATTTAAATTCAAGTTTAGTATCAACTTTTTTAATTAAGAATTAGTATCATTGCAAAGATCATATTTTAATACCACCTTCATCCCTGTTAAGCAATACACACATAAACACTTCAAGAAGCACCATCTGTGTACCGGTGCATGCATTTGAAGTTTCTGGTTACCAATAATGTAATGTGATGTCTTTCTCTTAATGCATGGGGTGTTAGCCCAATGAAAAAGCCGCACCGTCCGCGACTCGACATAAGAGACTTTGGAACATTATAATTGACTATAAGGGTCTTAACGGCCTAGGGGCTCTAAAAGTTATTATCCTTCAATAAATCGTAAAAGAGCACTAGATTTTTACTCTTTAATGGAAAGTAACATTACAGTAGTTAATTGTCATATCAGTGTACTGGTGCACTGAAAGCGCCTTTTAGCTAGTGCTTGTCTAGAAGATTCTGGAATACCCTGAACCCATAGTTTTTAAGAACTTCCATGTATATTCAGGTCTGAAGCTGGTCTTGAGCTGTAAAAAAGACTATATATCATAGCTGATGTTAAGTGTTAGTAGATGAATGTTCTAGAATGGTTTGGTATCAGGTCCTTAAGTTAAAAAGTTTCGAGAATGTTCTGTTTTGGTAAAGTTTTTTTAGAACATTCTGGAAGATCGCCCATTACAGTATACATCTACAACACGAAGATTTAAACTTAAGAGGCCTATCATCATCATACATACTTGTGGTAGTGAAATAATCTTATCTGATCGATCTTTGAGAGGTTCAAAAATTACTTACAATAAAATCAGAATTACAAAAATATTGAAAGTTTTTGTTTTAAGAAAATCTCAAATTTTAGTTATCAAACGTTTATCCCCCGCGCGCGTACTACCGGGTACAAATTAATCAGCACACCCGGGCCCCGTCACAGCCTGAAAGACAAATCATCACCAATAATAATGAATACTAGAGGCCCAAGTAGCTACTACCCGATCAAATGTAAACAATAATGTATTGTAAATGCTAAGGATGCAAATCCGAAAAATTACATTTAGTAGTTAATATCGACTTATATAACTGTTTAAGGCTTGTACTATAGATACGGGTGCACATGAAGATTTTCAAATTTAAGGCCATGCATGTAAAAGACAACTCTTAACAAACATCAGTTGAGTTTGTCAAGATTAATAATTTTCAGTATTAAATTAACCAAAAAAAAACACTATTAAAGATTAAAATATTTAGTTAAAAATGATGGGGTTTTAATAAAAGAGAATCCAAAAGGTTTGGGTCAAGAAGTAACATAAATATTTTGATAATGTGAATTAACTATATATATTAAGGTAGTTTTACGCTAATAAGTTTGCTACCTATATAGACAGCATATCTATGTATCTTCGAGCTACTTGTAGTCGTGATTACAAATGCCACTTTAAACTTCATCTGTATAGACCGATTATCCATATATATGATTTTTCAATTCCAGTCGGGTACCAAAAAAAAAAAAAAAAAAAAAAAAAACATCAAGCATGCATGCCATGGAGGTGTCTGAGATGGCCCATGGTATATCATAGCTTAATGAAGTGTATTAACTACTAATTTGAAAACCTATCTGCGACACATCTTTAGGTATTATTAATAAGAGATAGTTAATGTAATTAATTATTAAATGATTGTAAACATATAGGAATAGAAGAGCTCTTTTTCGGTATACTTTTCTATAAATTGATTATAATTAATGATATAGGATATCTGCTGTGTACTGGTTTTATCAAGATATACAAATAATTATAATTAATACGTATAGTAATATTTTTTGAGTGTTAAATTAGAATAAACGCACCTAAGACTTGTATCCACTTTTTTAAAGTAATTAACTAAGAGCTAAATAGTGTTCTTTTTACCTGTATAAAAAACGAGTATATCCTCCATATATAAAGTTCAGTCTAGATATATTATAAATTATAGCCACTACGGTCAAACCATATTGATCAATCAATTAATGTTACGGGCAATCGCAAAATTCCCTATCACTATTGGCGAACTCCTACATTGCCACCCATACTCTGGAGACTATATATTTTTTAAACTACAGTGGAGTTTTAATTTTAAATTTCAAATCAATAACACAAGTTAATTGTAATTAGAGTTGTTTTTGCGAAACCTATTACAAATCAATCCACCCAAGAAATAAGGTTACCCAAGCAACACCCCAACTCAACCCCCAGTCAAGCCGTGCTAAGACATACGGCGCGCCTTCAAGCTTGAGGGATTTTCGCGAAACTAACACGTTTTAATTACCAGGAGGAGTTCTCAAATTCTCGCGAATATATCTCAACAGGTATATAAGAGCCATCAATCTCTCTATAATTCAATCTTTCTTTTTTTTTACTTCATCAAACAAACAAGCAAGTTTTCAAACACAAAAACAAGTACTTCTATTATATTCTCAAATTACACTCAAGAAAAATGCAATTCTCAAAAGTTTTAATTAATCAAGGCAAGACCACTGATTGCCAATGCGATAAATGTAATTGCAATAACTGTTCCTGCACCAAAGAAAAATGTCAATGTGGTAGCAGTTGTTCAGGAAACTCATGTTCTAAAGGATGTTGTGATAGTGGATGCAATTAAGTCAAACCGGACGTATAGTATTGCTCATTTGTCAATGTATCCCCATATTAAAGAAACGGTTTATTTTCAGCATGCAGATGGATAATACGAGGTTCGAAAGATCCATCGTCTAGGATAGTTTAAATTTGAAGCCTGAAGAGAGGCTTAATATTTTTTTTAAAAATTCAAATTTCTTTTATATTCTTATTTTATTTATAGCTTTTTTAAAATTAAATTATACTTTTCTCTTATTTATTTATCTCTATTAATAGTAAGCCAGAACCCCAGACTCACCTGCTTAGGCTAGCTATAGGATTATATACCTGTAAAAGTTCCATGCATGCCTGCAATAGTATAAATCCGATCAAAGTTAGATATTTATCTATTAGAGGTTAACATATTTAGTCCGGTTTACTGTTTGAGCTTCCAAGTAGTTGTTATATACATATTGTGATATGGAATTCAGATGATCACCGGTTAATCTGGATTCACATTACATATATATATATATATTTCCATTCTAGCTATTGTGTTGTTGTAATTCTTAAATTCCTTTTGAATAATTATAACAAGTTTAACTTGGTACATTAACAAATTGGAACTCTTAAGCTAAAATTTCCCGCATATATATTAAATTAAATTACATTATGTATCGATCAATGAATTCTCTCTTATTTCTATTAGGTTTAAAATCTCATAAGAAATTTCCAATACCCAAGTAATATTGTATCTACATTCTGGCATTGATCGACAATTTTAAATTAATTGCAATATATATTATTTATACTGATCAAGATTACTGGGGCTATAATTCCAAAATATACATTAAATGTGCTGCGGGTTAAGCTCTAAAAGTACAGAACGCTAAATGCATCAGTGAAATGTCTTTCTTGCAAGCTTATTCATGCATATGTATCTTTATCACCTGCTTTTTTGTTTGAATTAATGATCATTCGAAAGAATTGAAATTATTAGTAGCTTAAGTTTTGAACTTATTTTATACTATAGCACATACACTGTCTAACTTACAACTTGTAGTCCCGTTTATTAAAATTTTTTGATTTACTATAGTAATTAACGGTTTAGTATAATATTGTTGCTTGAGGATTCTCAAAACTAATGTATTACAATACCTATAGTATACGATATTTTAAATTGAGGTATCACCCAGATTTTACTCCAACACTGAGTCAACTCAGTGATCGATTTACTCACCCCCCATGCATGAAATATGATTAAAGATCAATTTTTGAATAGAACCAATTATTTTCAGTATGCTGTTAGAACTTCTATATAGAGTAAATTAAACAATGATAACTTATATTGAATAAGATGTTGATGGACCCATTCTCTGGATATTAATATTACCAATCATTAATTATGATTAATTCAAAATAGAGCGCATTGCAAAAATCTGTTTACTAATTACAGAGCTTGTACTATCCATAGCAATTACTCTAAACCAGAACACGATACAAAGTTATACAATTACGTTTAAAAAAACTGGTACGTAGTCAATCAATCTATAATTCATAGCCCTAAATGCAAATACAATGTATATTCTAGTCATAACAACTTAAGCCACCCATGGGCTCAAACTTTACTGTTACTTTTCTATGACGACACACATAGTTCAGCCCAAACTTTAAACCTACAAGCTTGCACAAGCCCGACGAAATCATCACCCTGCAGTTGGGAGCACCAGTAACCAATAAGAAACAGCTCCCTATAGTATACAAAAACTTCCGGGTAAGAAAGTAACTTTTACTCCACTTTTTAAATACATCCATGTCGACACGCTTTAACCACCACCCCCCAAACTGTGAATATTCAAGCGGACCGGACCAGGTTTCAAAGATGATTCAATCCTTATCAAAGCTTAAACATTCACCTTATTGCACCATGGATGCATTAACGCATCATATGCGATATCACTTTGTTTAAACACTCTTAAAAGGTATGCGCCACAATTCTCCATATTTTCACGCGCCCCTCGTGCGTTGGTGTTTTTTTCTTTTCCCCCGAAGTCACAAAAGGGCAAAAAAACAAAAAACAAGACAGATTCAACGTTCAAGATAACAAGGTGCTCTAAAGTAATCGTTAGAAGTAATAGAGGTATCAATAAATCCTCGAGCCTCACAATTGATAATAATGATGTGATATATAGCTTCCACACATAAGTTTGCTGTGTTATACTCTGCTCTGTAATAAAGTTGTGTTCACTGCAATCAATAATTGATGATCTCGAGCTCGAGTAATATATATTTACTAGCTATAATTGGCTTGTAAATGTTGTACATGGTATGCATATCCCTGATTTATTTCAAAATTTTGATATTGAAAAGTTGCTCAATTGAGTAGTTGGATAATCATAAAAGCTTGATTTATGGTGATTTTTTTTTTTTTTTTAATTAATTTTACGACTCGTGATGTGATGGTTTAATAGATCTGAGGAATAAGATTTTTATATGGCACACAAAGAGATATATGAAAATGTGGGGTCGAACTCTAGAATGAAAAAGTAGTGACCATTTGATCACTCATAACAGATAACCACTTAAACATGCGGAGTAAATTAAGTTCTTTTGAACGGCTTAGGCACCAACAACGCGATCATTGTAATTTAAAGCTACATGTAGCTTGGCCGACCTTGAATTTTAAAGTTGGACCTGATCATCAATATTTCATTTCGAGTAGACTATAGGTATTTTATATTGGATATTGAGATGATATGGGCCCAGTTGCATATAACAATATTAAGGGCAAAAAAGTCAGTTATAATCAAAACTAGATATAATATGCAAAATTGACCCTCATCATGAATCAAAACACGTAACTATATCGTAGATTTCATAAAATATTTTACTTTAGATAACGATAGAGAAAATAGGATGAATGGTGACACATTTACCTCTTTTAGGTGAGAAATTTGATTCGGTACCGCTCTATTCATATCTATAGTTTTTTAGAAAAGAAGCACCAAAAGATCGATCTACAAAAATTAACGCACTAACAAAAGTTGCTGCACCCACCCACAAACATAAAAATAACCGATAATAAGTGCCACTAGTATAAATACTAACAAATCCCCTCAATTTTTGTATTCAATATTTTTCTCCCTCTTCCACACATTCTTTTTTTTTTTTTTGCAACACTATTAGTTAGGGTAAAGAAAAATGTTAAGATCAACTTTATTAACAAAAAGAGCGTTCAGTACATCAATTGCAAGATCATCAAATTTCAAAAGATTACCATCATTTGCAGAAATTAAAAGTGTTCATTTAGAAAATTATTTAAAAGAAGAAAAGAAAAACACTGATCAATCAATTCAAAATTTAAGAGAAGGAGTATCAGAAAACCCAGAAGAAGCAACCAAAAATGATAGTTCAGAAGGATCAATTGCACCATCATTAATTAAATCATTTTTATATGGTTCGCCAAAAGTTAAACAAGAACAAATGGAAATGGAACAAAGTTTTTCTAAAGTATTATCAAGAGGGAAATATGTTCATGAAATTGTTACACATAAAGTTAAACCAGAAAAATCAACTGAGTATTTAGATATTGTATCAAAAATTTACCCAAAAATTGCAAATAATACAAAGAATCAAGTTCATTTAGTTGGTAGTTGGAGAACTGTTGTTGGTGATATGGATACTTATACTCATATTTGGGAATATAATGGTTATCCAGGATTTCATCATACACAAAATATTATCCATCAAGATGAAGAATATTTGGAATATTTACAAAAATTAAGAGAATGTGTTAGATCAAGGGAATCTAATTTAATGCAAGAATTTAGCTTTTGGGGTGGTACTGCTGCACCAAGAAAGTTGGGTGGTGTATTTGAATTAAGAACTTATGATTTAAAACCTGGTAAATTATTAGAATGGGAACAACATTGGAAACAAGGTATTGAATGTAGAAGACAAGTTATGGAACCTGTTGGTGCATGGTTTACTCATTTGGGTACTTTGAATAGAGTTCATCATTTATGGCAATTTGCTGATTTAGAGCATCGAAAATTATCAAGAGAAAAATGTTGGGAATTACCTGGATGGGCTGAAACTACTCATGAAACTGTTAAATTGATTGATCATATGGAATCTAATGTTTTGATTCCATTGAAATTTTCTCCATTGAAATAGTTTTATTAAATATATACAAATTACTATACAATAAGAAATGTGTTTTTTTTTATATATATATATAAATAATGAAATAAATAGATTTAGATTTTATATGATTTTTTTTCTCTTTTAATTTGTTGTTGAATTTTATGAGAGTTCAAAAATTCTTGACTAGTTTGTTCAAAAAATTGTTCCAAATTTTCAGATGAAGAGACTAGATCATGTTGCTTAGGTTGATAGGCATTATTTACAATTTCATTACCCTCAGCATCATCTCTATTCATTTTTAATGGTTGTGTAATCCCCATTTGTTCTTGTTCTTTTAATTTATTCTTTTCAGCTATTTTGATAGATTTCGATAATTGTTTTCTATTACCACCTCGTTGTTGAATAGTTTTTGCTTTTAAAGCCCATAAATCACCGCCACTACTCTTTCTTGCATCATGATAACCTTGTTTATCAAAACTTTTTGTAACTGTCCATTGCTCAACTTCAGCATTATTTGGAGAACAAACTTCCATAATCACGTGTTTGTCGCGTTTCATTGGTGTTCTTAAAATTCTTGGCCAAGAATCTTGAGGTTCTAAAATTTGTTCATTATTTTCAGTTCTTTTAACAATTAAATATGAATGATTTGCTGTTTCAAATGATAATGCAAATGGTCTACCTGAACCTGCTAAATGTTTCCCACCATGACCTTTACCTGGAGTTTCTTCATCCCATTCTGTTGCTAAATATTGACCTTTCTTTAATTCTTGAGTAAATTTGGGTCTTTGAACCATTTGACTAAATTTGCACCAATTAAAATACCCCTCATTTTTTGTTTTTTTTCTTAAATCTAATCCAACTTGTAATGGGCATTTACCATGATGTGGACATGGAGCTAAAATTTTTAAATAATATGTTGAATCATTTTCAAATTGAGTTTTCCATTCTCTTGGTAATTTTGATATATCATTTGAATGATCTTCAGGCCTAAACATGATTTGTCTTGCTCTTGCAATACTTTCAAAACCTTTTGGATCACCTCTTTCAACAAATACTATATGACCACCAGGTGCTAATAATGATAATAAATGTGTAGTATGTTCATCAATAGATGCTGGAAAATGATGATCAGACCTATATAATTGATGTGTTGCAATAATTAAATCATATTTTATTGAATTTTTACCTGGTAAATGTTGTAAAACTCTAGTTTCTTCATCATTAATTGATTTTAACATTTCTTTACTCTTTTTTTTCATTAAAGGACTACCTATAATAACACTATCTTTTCTTGATGGTTTAATATTCGGAAAGACACTTCCCAATGCTAACATGCCAGTACTTGGACCAAAACCAACATCTAAAATACTATTAGGATTAAACTCTTCTTCACCACCAACTCTATTTTTTAATTCATTTAATACATTCCATAAACTAGCATATGAATGTAAAAAAACCCCATTTAAATGTACATCAACATCAATATTTTCTTTAGTTGGTTGATGTGCACCTGTTTCTTGTAATGATACATAATACCTTGACGTTGCCTTTCTTAGTTCTTGAGGTTTTGTAATTAACGTAGTTTTACTAACAACATCATTTAATACTTGAGGCAATTTAGCTAATGTTGACCCAGTAGATTTCCCTTGTAATGTATGAGGGTGAAATCTTTTATGTTTTGCTGAAATCCATTCAACTGCATCATCATATTCAACAACATCATGAGTATCCTCTGTTAATGTTGCATAAATTTCTGGTTTTGCTCGATCAGAATATTTCAAAACTGATGAATAACATCTTCTTGCAACATTATTTCTCAGCATCATCGTTTCTATTTTCTATTTCCAAAAACTCTATCAGCTTTAATGATCTAATGTGGCGAAATTAAAAAAAATTAAAGAGTAAGAATATATAAATTTTTTTGAGCCTCAGTGAATCTTTCAAAAAGTTTCACAAGGCGGAGATCAAATTTTTTTCACGTGACTTTTGAAATTTTTAACCCAGTAAGGTTTGATTTATTACACATGTTACATTCATCACATCACATATCAACAATTAAAACTATTAGCTTATTATTAGAATAGTATAAACAAAAAAAAAATGGTATAAATTACAAAAAAGAAAGGTATTATAAAGCTAGAAAAGAGCATCCATAGCACAACAGAAACACATAGCAGCCAAGCAACCTAAACAACACCCATTATCCCCGCCTCGTTGCTGTTGCTGTTGAACATAGACTGGTTGCTGTTGATGATATTGCTGAGGTGGTTGATTATAATGTTGATATCCACCACCATAAGGTTGTTGTTGAGGCATATACCCCATCTGTTGTTGAGGAGGATACCCACCTCCATAACCACCCATACCCCTACTATCATCTTGTCCGTAACCACCTTGCTGATAATGTTGGGGTGGAGGACCTGATGGAGGAGCATATTGGACTTTATTATCACCTGGTATATGACCAGCAGGTGGATGTGAAGGTGGTTGGAATTGTTCATGTTGTGGAGGTGGACCTGGTGGTGGTGCATGACTTGGTGCATCTGTTGATTGTCCCTCGGAATGATGGGCATTTTGATAGTACGAGTTGGCATCTTGAGCCATACCAGGCTTGCTGCCATAGTTTGGTGGTGGTGGAGCTGACATGAGGTTTTTGTTAGTTTGGTTTGTTTCTTATCGATTTGAGATATTCAAGAAGAAAAAAAATCAGAGTACAAAAATTGAAGGTTTCTATAGTATAAAAAACCTAATTTTGTTCTAGGCCTTGTTGCTGGTGAAGCGGATTAAGTCGCGTGAAGAAAAGAAAATTTTGGTGACGCATAAATTTAATCAAAAAAAAAAAAAAATAAAATAAAATAAAAAAGTGGAGCTAAAAAAATTCAAAGGATTTTAAAAGTGATGCATCAATCGATCGAATGGAAATAAATGCGGGCTTTAAAATATTCTCTATTGTGATTAAGGTTTTGAAGATCGAATTTTTAGTCCAGTGTGTGTATACTATCAGATTGATACAGCATCGCTTGTAGAATAATGCAATAAACTAGTATGGACTATGATTTTTGAACTATAGAAAACTCTTCATTTCATTTATTGAATCTCTATTATTTAAAGTGATCAAATTTATCTTTCTGGTGAATTCTTGGATGCATAAATTTTTCTTAAGTACGAACAGTATGATTCTGCGCTACGATTGGTTGGATAAATATTACAAATCAAGTTATCAATTTGCCAAGAATAAACCTCCTTATGCCGACCTTTGAAAGTATATACGTTCAAACTTTTATCCTGTACTGGTAAATGTAAATATATGCGCACTTTATAATATCCGTTCAATTGACAGTCGTCTAAAGCCGCTTTTTATTAGAGATTAAAAAGACTATATCAATTCGGTTCCTGGAGGTTTTATGGCAATTGAATTTGTGCTAAAAATTGGTGACACTATACAGTGAAAATGGAGAAGTCTGTCAAGTGAATGAATCTATTCGTAACTATAGCAATCGGGAGTCTGTCCGAAGATGAGGCTCAACTTATTAAGCCTGTAGATAAAACATATAAATATTTGTACACTTTACATCCCTACCACTGATACAAACTAGTAGTTTGCAGATCGAAATAGTTAATTGGGTTTAAAAGATCCGATTAACATGGATAAATATTAAATTAATACGTTGAACATTCTAGCCTAAAATAAACTATAGTATACAGTGATTTTCAAGTTTGTTTGTATGCAGATTATATATGATCTATATATCAATCTACCTGGTAGATGCTGAGGATGCCTCCAGGGTGTAGTGTGCATATTAATTATAAATTAAGCATGATATCAAAATCAATCATTTTAAGATATACAATTCCTGCATGCCAATTAACTACCAAATGTTACCGAATTTGAATGTACAAATCGATCTCCATGGAAGGTTATCAAGCTGATATACCTAGTCAGGACACTACCGTAGCAATTTGAATTATAACAACTAGTTATATATCAATATTAATATCATAAACTCTATGCTTAATGGCATACTTAAATATGGGTATCTTATATATATCGTCTAAACAGTTTGACCTAATCGATTCATGATCAAAAGCCGAATAAAATTAATAAATGGATATGCATTATACTATAGCTAGTTGGAAATTCTAGCGCTCAGCTTAGAATTCAGTCATTCTCAGCTACATATGTTACCCCTGTAAATTTTTCCTTCTGCCCAATTGTTATTCTAAATATTCATAATATTATAACCAGGTATGCTCATGATTGCAAGAAATTAAATCAGATTTTCGAAGACTGACTCGATTGCAATGAGTATTGGACGTCATAGTGTATACATAACAAAAGTGTTGTAGCTGCGAATTTATAGCTATAGCAACTCTAATCTTTATGAAGAGCAGTCCATGCATGGGGCCGACTTCCGGTTGTTCTTCCTATATATAGTTCTGATTGTCCTTAATAAATGTAATAATAGATAAGAAATAAAGATTAAACTAAATAACTAATCTAATCTTTTCAAATTTATCTCAATTGTTATTCATTTCTTAAATTTATTAATTATTTCGGGTATGAGGTTTTTGCTTTGATTCTAGAAACTTGAAAGTTGATTATATATTTCTGAAGATTGATGTGAAGCTCTTTTTGTGATCATCTCAAATTTAAATTGCTGCAGAGTGTTTAAGAGCACTATATCAAACGAAGACCACCATACAACATCTTGAACTGAAATTTAAGTAAGTCAATTAGTGTGTCTATATAAATTCAAATCAGTCTTAGAAGCTAGTTACTGGATACCAAGCGCTCTTAAATATCCTTGAGTTTCGAAGCTGCTGAGTATAATCTACTCTGGTGGGTATTCAGAGCAATTTGTTGGAGTTTTAATTAATCGGCATTTTAAGATCACGAGTGTCTGGTAATCAAAATACAAATTAACCTATATCATCCTTTTATATGAAGTAATGGATCAAAATTGATAGCTAGTTAGCTTAATTAGGATATCCTGACGGTCAAAATTTTCGCTGGTAAATTTGAGAGTTGACATGTACAATTGATGGATGTGAATTTAAGATCTAGCTATCCGGGTGCACATATATCCACAACCCCAGAAAGGACCACATGTTGTGTTAACGATTGGGGCGTCCCGACCATGGCCAATTACAACAAACATGGCTAATCAGTCACAGTGTAGTAGAGTTAATGAATCGGGATCTTCAGTTTAAATTCATTTTTTAGGTTACAATGGATATTAATATTGACCGCCCACACGTTATATTAAAATCGCCTGTATAACTCAACAGTTCAGCACGTATATATATATATAGTACGATAATAAATAAGTTGGTAAATATGAAAATCGGATGATGTATCCTTCCATACAGTATTAGATTCATAAATTAAAGTGTACTACTTAATTTCATGATATATAGAATATTAATTATTATCGATCCTGGTTTAAATTTGAAATCAATTGCCATGCATGGTTAACAATTGTAGTTTATGTTTCAAAATATTATTTTTCATTGACCCAACCACCCGAATAACTAATACATTGTGTTCAAGATTTCGAAAATTGTGATATATTTATATATACATGTCGAATATATATAGTATATAATATTTCAGTTACTGATACTGCAGCATTGCAGTTAAAGCCATGGCAGTTGAAAGGTTCGACGAATTTAGGCTACAGTTCAAAAATACGTGGTCTTGATCAGACTTTATCGAATACTAATACCGTAGTTACTAATTATAATATAGCCATGCTGTTCGAATCAGAAAACAATTACATTCGCTATAGATATATATATATATATATATATATATATAGGATATACTGCGTCATGCATTACTATGGTATCCTACTACATTGGTTGATATGTTATATTTCTGACAATTGATTGACCTTAAGCTTTTCAGCTTCATTAATTTTTACAACCAGTGCTGAATTTCGCACTGTCATTATTGATTATATAATTATGGTGGTATGGAAAATATTTTAGTAATACTGCATACGGCAACCAGCCCCTTTAATTTTATATGCAATGCTCCACATTGCCGCAGTACTTTGACTGTGACGGCCAACGTTGTAAATCTCTTAGCCCATATCAAAACTATCATGAATGTAATAAAACTTCATTATAAAAATTATCACAAAAACTATCCTAGGCTATCAATCCATCTGCCATGGCTGACACATTATGTATTACACTGTGACAATGGTAATATAAAACAGTCAAGATTCTTCTGTTTTTTATTGAAACTTCATTGGTTCATAATTTTGACAATTTTAATATTAACACGCGTTGAGCATGCTCAAGGTTTGATAAACAGACTGATCACTCGAGGCAGAAGAAATATATCACGTCAATGTTGATATTACTTAGATTTTCATAACCAATGACAGTTCATTATGATCTGGAAACTGAGCACTGTTACAACAAACTAGCTACAGTGCTTGAGCTCCAGTGATGCTCATCGTAAAATCAATCTACAAAAATCATACTCAATAACTACTTGAGAAAGAAATTAGACAGACAGCGTAAACGTTTCTAAAAAAAGAATTGACAAGGAGACAATCTGTTTATCAAGAGAGAAGAAAGTACCTAAGAAAGCTTAAAGAAAAAAAAAAAGAGGGGGGGTTTACAAACTTTAGCCATGGCAGTATACCATAACATTTTGATCTTGAAGAATTTCTACAACTCAATTGTATGATAAATTTTGAATTTGAATTTTCGCTCGACTGTCGAACGAATCTGACACATTTCATATGACACAAAAGTCAAAGACAAGTCTCACTTTCAGATGTTGAAATTTTACCTGCGAAATTTACAAAGTCTAGAAATTTTCGAGCTTTCCTATATATTATAAGATCTGGAGTTTCACCATGGTGCACTCGGAGTTTTTCCTTCAACAAATTTTTAAAGTGCTGGTCATCGATTCGCGATTTTGAATTTCTATATTACTGCAATTAACTTGGTATGCCAAGTTGTGGAACAATTGTCAGCTAACCATGCATCCTCTGCCTAAAAATACAATTCAAAGATTATACTATAACAGTGAACAGACAAGTAGAAAAGACTCTAACCGACTTTTGAATCGTTTAATTCAAGCTCAACATTCGGCACGACAACAGTATATATATATAGTAGCCCTCTGACAATGAGCTTTTCTTTGGTTTCAAATACACAGTGTTTTTGAAGAAAGAAACAACCAGATCTCGATTCTTTCCCCCCTTTTTTTTTTCTCTCCCTTTAAGCTAGTTTCTGCAGCTTGTTTGTTAGGCTTTGTGCACACGAGATCGATCTTGCAACTGCTTGAACGGTGAAAATTACCGGGTGTTCCTGTAAATATACCAGCTTGTTGGCCCTCTACTGGTATACTAAAACCCTGATCTAGAGCTAATAATGGAAATATAGAGCCGAATATGAACCATAGATTTCAGTATCAAAAAGATGAATGAAAAAGTAAATATTTTGATAACCTGAGCATTCAAGCTTTATTCTCGAGTTTTAAAAACTTTATCCTTGAAAGAAAAAATTACACATCATACAGTGTGTATCATCATGATTGCAATATTAAAGCGCATGCCATGATTATTCTTAATTTCGAGGTACTCAAGTAAACAGCTAAAATAGGTTAGATATCTACAAAAAACCAGAAACTTTTTTCTTTTACTCCAATATCTTAAAAACATGTTTTTTCTTGAGGTTATAAACGTTTCAACTTTAGTACTTGATTAGCTAAAGCGATTTTATGAACTTTAAATTATCATTAGTTATAGAGAAAACGTTCCCATGTGTGAACATGCATTTTAAGGTCCAATCTTCACCAGTATTGCAACCGCGTCAATTGGCCGGCTCATCATTCTATAGCAATACATAAGTTTTATCGTCATGAACGTTCTCAAAGAAACTGCAGATTCTTGAGACTTCCAATAACTGAAAAGTTCATCGAAAAAAACCGGTGGTGTTTCCTTGCCAACCACAAATTTTTTTTTCCAATGAATTTTTTTTATGGGGGAAAAAATAAAATAAGAAATGACGAAACGCTTTTTTTTTTTTTTTTTTTCTCTTACTTAAAGCTTTCGCTGGCCTAAATTTGGTAAACTCTTTTTTTCTTACTTTTTTTTTAAATACTTTTTCTTCTTGTCATTCACTTTTTTTTTTTTTTTTTTTTTAAATTTTTATTATTCTATACGACAATTCTTTTTAAATTATTATTAGGAAAGGAGAAATTAACAACATAATATAAGAGAATTAAAGTAGTAACAGAAAAAATGGCAATTTTGTCAAAATATAGAAAAAATAAAAAAGAATCGCGTAATTCAACATTACCAGGTGGTTCTAAATCTTCAGAAAATATCAACGCTACTGGAGGTAGTAATGATGGTTCCAGTTCCAATTTACCTCGTCAGGCATCAAACTCAACAACTTCATCTGGTGCATATGATCAAATGCCAATGGGTGCAGCTCCAAAAACTAGTTTAGAACAAATTGCATCAAATAATAGTAGTAGTGGGTACTCACCAAAACAACCTCATAATAGAGCGTCATCACCACAAATGAATTCAAATAATAATAGTAGAAACTCGCCAATGAATAATATCAACAATAACAATAATCATGATGGATCAAGGAGTCCACAATTAGCATTTAGAGGTCCGTTATCTCCTCCAACTAATGTTAATAGTCCAAATATGATGCAACAAGTACCACAACAAAGATTACAACAAATGCAACAACAATTTCCAAATAGTAAACAACAAGTACCTTCATCACTTCAACAACAACAACAACAACAAAGTATATATCCATGGTGTCAAGTAGCAATTCAAAATGCTTCACCATTTCCAAGATATGGTCATGCAGCAAATTCTATTGCTGCAAGGGATGGAGAAGTGTTTGTTATGGGTGGGTTGAAAGGTTCAAATGTTTTTGGTGATTTATGGGTTATTGAATCAGGTATGTATAATTAATTATCTATGAAAAATTTACTAACATTGTTTTAGATACATTGACAGGGTATTTATTAGATACAGCAGGTTGTCCATCACCAAGAGTTGGTCATGCAAGTTTAACATTAGGTAATGCATTTATTGTATTTGGAGGTGATACAAAAATTGAAGAAAATGATGATTTGGATGATAATTTATATTTATTGAATACTACTACATTGAAATGGACTGTTGCTAAACCAGCTGGTTCTAGACCAAGTGGTAGATATGGTCATTCTATTTCCACAATTGGTTCAACTGTATATATTTTTGGTGGTCAATTGGATGATTATTTCTTTGATGATTTGGTATGTTATGATTTGGCCACTTTAAAATCACCAAATTCTCAGTGGAATTTGATCCAACCAGATAGTAAATCACCGCCACCAAGAACCAATCACACAGTGGTGACTTATGATAACAAATTATATTTATTTGGTGGTACTGATGGGAAATTATGGTATTCAGATACCTGGTGTTATGATCCAAAAGATAATAAATGGGAATTATTAGAATGCTCAGGGTTCATTCCAGCTCCCTGTGAAGGTCATTCAGCAACTATTGTTGATGATATTATGTATGTATTTGGTGGAAGATCATCTCAAGGTAAAGATTTGGGTACTTTGAGTGCATTAAAGTTGAGTACCAAAAAATGGTTTACATTTCAAAATCTAGGACCAGGTCCATCTGCAAGATCTGGTCATTCCATGACTGCATTTGCTGGTCATAAAATTTTAGTCATGGGTGGTGAATCTCCAGGTAATTTATCAACAGAAGATGAAAGTGAAGATAAAAACCATACTGTATTTGTTTTGGATACTTCAAGAATTAATTATCCTTTGGAACAACCAAAAGATGAGCAAGAAATTGTAAGTAGTGTTAATCATAATGGTATGAATATGGGCGCAGGGGTTAGTAGTAGTAAAGAAGTTGAAAAACCTGGATTACAACCAACAAAATTAGAAGATCCAGATCATATGAGAAGTCCATCAAATATGAGTGAATTGACTCCAGGTGTTGGTTATGAAAGAGTTACTGTAGCTGATAGTATTGCAAGTATTGATGAAGATTCTGTTGATAAAGTATCAGAAGATGATGAAAATGAAAAAGAAGGAAAAGAAAAAGAACAAGAAATTGCTCCATTACCAGAGATTGCAGATGAAGAAGATGACAAGGGTCTCAAAACTCCAGAAGGTAGACTATCCCCTGATGTATCCAATATTCCAGGTGCTTGGAATAGTGGTATTCAAGCCGGTGTATCTTCTTCATTACAACAAAAACAACATGAAACTTATAATGATAATAACGAAGTCAGTTCTCCTCCAACTCTGAATACTGATACAACACAATCCTCTCCACAACAATCTGTTACCACACCAAGAGGAACTCACGAATCAAGTCCAATTTTCCAAGATTCTGCAAATACAAGTTCAGCTATAAATGATCATAAAGATATGTATACTGAATTTAATGATCAAAGTACTCCAAGAGCCAGTATTATTATGAATAATAGTTTTAATAATCATAATGGTAATACTACAGAAGAAGAAAAAGATGATACTGTTGAAAGTCATTTATCTCCACCAGATGATATGAAGGAAGCATTAGAACGATTAAAGGCATCAAATACATGGTATGAAACTGAATTAGCAGCAGCTAAAAATGCAGGTTATGTTCCACAATCTAGACCACCAATGGATGTTTTGAAATTTAGAAGAGTTTCTCAACGATTAACTCAAGATAATGGTGATACTTTAAAAGAAAGGGATATTTTGATTGCTGCATTGGCAGAATTAAAAGATGAATTGAATACAGTTCAGCAAAGTGTCAAAAAACAAGCAGAAATGGCAAGTGAAAGAATTAGTGAAGCAGAAAAAGCAAGAGATGCGGCATTAGCAGGTTCTACTGGTACCAATAAAGAATTGGAAGATAAAGTTATTGAATTAGAACGAGAATTAAATGAAGTTAAGAATGCTGATAATAATAATAATAATAATAATACAAGAGATATGACTGGTGAAACTGATAAATTGAATGCAACAAACTTATCATTAGAAAAAAAATTGAGAGAAAAGAATGATGAACTGGTATTAGTTAAACAAGAATTGGATCAATTAAAGACCAAATTTGAAACTTTAGAATTAAGAAATAATGATTTGGAATCAACAGCTGAAGATAAGGTTAATGCTTTAGCAGCCGCAGCAGCTGCAGTTACTGCATCGGAAGCAAGATTACATGAAACTGAAGAACAATTACAAAACCATCGATTAGCAAGATCAGATTTGGAAGATAAATTGGTAGAATTAGAACAACAAGTTCAACATCATCAAACTAAATATGAAAATACTAGTAGAGATTTGGAAGAACATAAAACATTACTAGCACATGCTAATGAACAAAATAAACAATCATCATTAGCAATGACTAGTGGGATTGAAAAAATTGTATCAATTTGGGGTGCATCAAAGGCATTTAAATCCAAGAATACTAATACTAATAATGATCGGGAAATTAATGAAGATGACGAGGAAGAAGAAGAAGATCCAAGATTTGTTTATTTACAACGAAGAATGGATGAAGTCAATGCATTACATCAAACTCATAAAGAAGCTGCAGATAAAGCAACAGATGATTTAATTAATGCTAAAGAAGAAATCAGTCAATTAAAACAACAAATTGCCAATTCTGATATTTCAAATACTGGTACTCAAACCAAATTAGCACAAGCATTAGAAGATGTTGATTCAGCAAGACAAGAAGTTGAATTATCTAAAAAACAAGTTGAAGATTTGCAAACAAAGCAACAAGAATTAGAATCAGAATTAAAAACTAAAGAAGAAGAAGGCCAAAGTAATTCACAGCGACTAGATGCATTAGAGAAATTAGTTGAACATGCTAAATTAGAACGAGAAGAATTGGAAAATAAACATGCTAAACAAGTATCTGAATTGGAACGAGATTATGATCAATCAATGCAATATTATGAAGATGCACAAGCCATGGCTACCAAGATTCGAACAGAATTACAACAACAACGACAAGCTAATCAAGAATTAGAAAATGAATTGGATGAATTAAAGAGAAAACAACGAAGTGCAAGTGTTGCTAATGATAATGATAATGAACGAGTTGGATCACCAGGAGGTGGATCATTAAAATCTTCAAGACAAATGGAATTACAGTTGAGAGATTTACGAGCACAAGTTATGATTTTACAAGAAGAACGAGATGATTTAAGAAATTCTTTAACTCAATTAAAGAAGAAACAAATTAATACTCAACAAGATTTGGAAGATGCTCAATTAGAAATTGATCATTTAAGAAATAGTACTAATAACAACTCCCATGTTAATGATACATCAATAACTAATGACCATGATAATGATGAATTTTATGATACTACTGCTAATAATCATTCCTCTTCACATTCTAAAAATTCTTTTGTTGATCCTGAATCAGGTCAAACTTTGGAAAATTATAATGCTGAATTGGAAAATTTACAATCTGAACGTCAAAGATTAAGATTGTCTAGTTAATTTTTAATCCAGTGTTTATAATATATATATATAACTTATAATGAATAACCTTTTTTTTATTTCTATTGTTTTAATTGTTGGTGGTGTTTTTTCGTGTATTCAACGTGGTTATAGAATATCAATTAGATTGGTACGCTATTTTAGATTTAAAATAGAAAATGTTTTGATGTGATATTTTGACATTTTCAATCACACTGTTTTTGTTTTTTTTCTTTTGGCGTTTATACACAACAATTTTTGGATCGATACCCTTTAGCTATAAACCAACGACTATAGATACTCAAGACTAGTACTTTAGCTAACTAATATCAATTATTATAAAAAAAAATTAAAAAAAAAAAAGATAATAAATACTAGCTTTTAGATACCAGAATTATAATAATGGATTTACCTATTTATTTAAAATATACCTCAAGTGACGGTCTATTTAGCCCCATAGATAACCTCGAAAACTGGGTCAACCCCATCGTCTGTGGAGATACATACGAACCATACAATAGTTCGCCCTCAAGTGGGTCTTCATTTGATAATACAATGAATACCAACCTAAACAACGAAAATACCAGTACTGGTGATAATACTGACACAAGCAATAGAATTAGTGCGAATGGGGTAGAAGATGGGATGACTTCACCGCCTTCGGTTAAACATGGTGGTGATGATGCATTGATTCAAAGAAAGAAAAGAGAAACCTGGTTTAAAAGTATGGGTAGTAAGATTTTGGGTCATCTGAAAGGTGGAGCCCATGATTTATATTCTTATTATTCGAATAGTGCCCCAAGTAGTGGTGGTAGTAGTAGTGCTGCAAGTGATGGAGTGTATACTGCTTTGAATGAAGATGGTTATGATGATGATGATGGGGTAGGAGTGGGGTGCTATAATGAAGCGATCATGTTAACTCAAACAAAATGTGTTAGGTTTAGTGGTGAAGAAACTATTGATACAAAATTACCAAGTCCTAGGATACCAAGATATACCATTGATAAGCAAGTAGATAAATCACATCATAATGTTGATAATACAACTATTAAAGACGCATCTAGTGCAAGTTCTGATGAACACTCTATCGACCTCTCCAACAAAAGCCTAAATAGTAACATTAATACAAGTTCTAGCTGTAATAGTAATAAACACCCATCAAGCGGGATACTTAAAAATAAACAAAACAAGAACTTTAATGAAGAAAAAGCAAGAATTGTTAAATCTGATAAGATCAATTTTCAAGATTTTGTGTCATGGTTAAGTCAAAGACAGGTATGGAGAAGACAAATGAGTTCACATTTTGATCATATTAGACAAACTCAGATTAGTAGGGTTAATAATGGTGTGAATAATTTACAAAGTATTATGGCTAAATAGATTAATTATAGAATATATATGTAGTAGCCCTATGTTTATTCTGTTAAATTTCAACAATTTTCTGTCTAAATTATTGTGGTTATGTTTGCTAAATTAACTATGCTTTGAGCAACTATCAATTGTACAACGTTAACAATTGAGCTTCTACAATCTTTTACAAACTACTAGCTTAGTATACTGACAAATGAATAGTATGCAAGTGTATATATCAATTTAGAGAGACGGATTGATGGTCTTCAGTAATAATTATTTAATTATGAATTTGCAATTTGACACTACTAGTTGGCTAAATACAACTCATTTGCTAAATTAACGTATGATAGTTAGCATGGCTCGGATACCCGGCTTAATCAAAATTTTAATTACAACTAAACTTATCTCAAATTTCATAAGTAAATTGGTCAAATTAATAAAAACGTATATAAAAACGTATACTAGCCAGTTTATGAGAAAGATGCAAGAACATTCTGCTACATACTGATAATACTGTAATTAGTTATACTTGAGTCAATTGATTGAATAGTTCTACAATTTTATTTAATTTCAACTATAGCCAATTATAAACTAAATTGTATATTTTTTCTTTTTACAAAGTATATCCTTTAATTGGTAAAGGTTGATATAATTCCTCCAAATAAGCACATTCCTCATCAGTCAAATCAACTTCCAGCGCACCAATAGCTTGATCAACTCTTTCTTCACTTGATAACCCAACAATTGGGAAAGTACCCTTCTTCAAACACCAAGCAATACCAACTTGAGCCATTTTAACTCCTTTTTTATTTGCAATTTCTTCAACTCTATCAATAATTTTCCCACCGACTTCATTATCAGCCAAATCTTTAATCCAAGTTAACCCCTTTTGTCTTGGAGTTGGTTCACTTGATCTTGGTCTTGCTAATAACCCCATATTAATAGGACTCCATGGTACCAAACTAACCCCATTTTCCAAACAATATGGATTCATTTCTCTTTCTTCTTCTCGATATAATAAATTATAAAAATTTTGCATACTAATAAACTTATGCCATTTATTCATTTCTGCAATATATTGTAATTGAACAAATTCAAAACATCTCATTGAACTTGCCCCCAAATATCGAACTTTACCACTTTCAACAACATCATTTAATGCTTTCATGATTTCTTCTTTTGGAGTTTCTCGATCTAATCGATGGATTTGTAATACATCAATATAAGTACCTAATCTTTCAACAGATGAATCAACAGCATCCAAAATATGTTTTCTTGATAACCCCCATCGATTAATCCAATTTAAATCAGTATTTTCTAATGATGGATCATCTTTAACTTTATTCCAACATTTACTCATAATTACAACTGTTGATCGATTAATATTGTATGTTTTTAAAAATTTACCAATAATTCTTTCACTATCACCATGACTATAAACATCTGCTGTATCAAAAGTTCGGATCCCTTTATCATAAGCATATTTTAATAACTCTAATGCTCGTTCACCATCTAGTGTATATGGACCCCATTCTTTGTTGCCAACTGACATACATCCTAGAATAATTTTTGAAACTTTTAATCCTGATTTACCTAAATTTGCAAATTCCATTTTTGTCATTTTTGAATACTTTAAAGTTTGAGAAACTACTGTGTGAGGTTATAATTTCAATTGCAATTGTGTTTTTCTTTCTTTTTTTTTTTTTTTTTGCAATCAATTAAGATGTTGATGGGATTTGGTGTCCTTTTTATAGTTGTAAGATTATTGCAGCAATGATTCCCATCCATGTTTGTGGCTTGACTGTTTTTTTCCTACTGTTTCTGGGTTTCCCACATTTGATTAGTAATTATACAGCAATAACCAGATAATTGCGGAGAAGTGATGAGGAGAATATGCAGTGTACCCTTGCACAAATTTATTACGTGTTTAAACGGAATTAAAGGGACGATGTCCGTTGAATTTTCCGTGAATCGCGCGCGCGTATTGCCATGACAACAATTAAAAAGAGACATTCACCTCCTCCATCCATCATAAATTATTCATGGATAGGGTCCTATTGCGCTGGAACTGATGGTCAATGCACCATCATCGAATTCCAATATTATTTGACATCCTAGGATTAATAACTGGCCAGTGTAACACTACAGGACAAATTTATGCTGTTTGTGATGTTTAAAACAGGGTGTACAGTTCAGAATAGAGAAGAAAGCTCTCAATTGATTACGTACAGTATATATCTATAGTTAACGGGCCCTTTGCATTCAAATGTTTGCAGCCTGCGTACTAGGCTAGATCAAACTATCATGAACCAAGCGCAAAATATATATATTCACTATATCATTGAACACGGATTTCCAATTCTATTATCTCGACTGTGGTTGCCATGGATCTCGAGATCAATCGAGGTTCCGTGTTGTATAGTTCGATCGAGTGGCGGTTTCGGGTACGTACACTTCGAAGATCTTAAAGATCTTTAATTAATCAATATAGACTCCCATAAAATCAATACCTTAATATTAATAAAATAGATGGATAGAAGTTATATGCATTGTACAATCGATTGAAATGCCAGACAATTGCTTAACGAATTAACAGCGGTATGATGGACTAGTCTTGCACCATCGCCAGTTAATGAAAAACTAGTACACTATATACAGTTAACATAGCTCGCTAATGCTTACATAACGTAAATAATCCCATAATAGCTATAAGCTACAGTTATTTTTGCATTCTCTGCATGCACACGTTTCATCAATGGGGTGTAGCCACCGAATGAGCAAATCACATGTATGCGCATTGTCACTGAGATTTTAGAAATATGTATACCAGGTTCAATTTATATATATTACGATTCAAATCACAACTACCTCGATTTATTGTGTTAGATATATATGGAGGTTAACTGAGCAAAGGTAATACTTCGAATGTATAGAATCGTTAGCTTTAGTGAGTAGTTAAAAGAAGCTATAGTGAGTATACTATAGTTAAAAGAAGCTATAGTGGTAAAGTAGGTCGTTTTGAGTCACACTCAGAGTGTATGAAGTCGTCGAATATTATTATATATAAATTACTACTTATAATAACAATTTAACTAGTATCTATATAGATACCTAAAGTTGTAAAGTTTAGAGAGATAATAATCACAAAAAACTATATATCCATGATGTCAATATTAACTAGCGTTGTTGGCTTGTTATAGCCAGGACTTTGAAAATCTAGTTGATTGCAATAAATAAGATAAACAAATGTAATTACCTGTACTTGATAATAATCCCTCCATATTTCGCAGGTTTTAGATTTTTGGTATTTATAGTTTTAGTAAATAAATTTTGTGTATTATTTACAATACTTAAGTTGATTGATTGAAATCTTGAGATTTGTTGGTCGCGCATATATCAGCCATAGAATTATCCTGCAGGCGCTGGTTCTTGTTTGCTACTGCTCAAACCGGAACCCTGCATAATTCCAAACTGCATGTAAATTCTGGCCATCCATTATATATTGTTCTACATAAAGTATATAGTTTTGCAGAGAATATGTGTAGTTCATCCAAAAGTGAGATGGATCTAGTTGAATTTGCTAAACGTTCTGTACTGTTAAAATGTACATACCATTTTGATTACCTGGGCATGGATGTATCTACAACATGTATTTCCAATCAAGCTCCCACTTTTCCACATACTCACAATTAGTTAATTCTATAGCTTTAAAAATCAAGCTTTAACTTGTAATAGATAATCCTGCATGCAGCACAAAAAAACCGCAACTCAACACTTTCGCTCAAGCCCTTCCATCGACCAGCCTTGTGTGGCTCAATTAATACATTATTTGAATTGATGATCTGGATTGATATCGTGCGCATGGAATTCTTTCGCCAGCGCTAGAAACACCAGAATAGACCCTATGACGACAAGATCTTTCGAGTAATATACCACTGCCAGCAAGCACTTAAATTTTGAAGCTTTTAGCAATATTTTATTGAAATATCGAACCAATATTCTGGTAACTTTTTCTGTTGTGTTGTATATGGAAGTATAATGATTACTGATATTGAGAAATCTTAGCTGTACATAATGAGGTCGAGATCTGTAGTGTGAATAAAATGAATTGGCTACATGTATAGATTCAAAAGCAGCTGTAATTAGTTCGAAACCTATAGATATATGATTCAGATGCTAAAGTACAGCCTCACTATTATCCTCTCATTAACATATGATGGATCTGATCAATTGTGATAATAACTTATTACCTGCAGTGGTACTCAAATAGAGAAACGAATCATCCATGCATTGGATGCAGAGGGCGAGAAGAATACCGGTGTTTTACAATTTATTATGACGATGCATTTTTGATTTGGAAAAACCGCTCGAGCTATATATAGTTATAACCCTAGGCTTGAGATGATTTAAGAGGCTCATTAAAATAAAAATTGGATCCCAAAAATGTGGAGAATTTATGATTAATTCAAAATTCAGTAATTTAAAAGTTAATTAGGTTTCGTGGACTAGAGCAGCATCTAGTAGTGATTTTAATCCTAGTATCAATAAACTATAGGCATATAGTTTGGAGATTAAAACTTATAATATTCTGTCTGTGCCTGGGGCCAACAGATACCTAGCTTTAAAAGATTACTCTATTTGATACCGATTATAGTATATATATAACTGAGGTTAATTACCATCTTAGGTAGAGAAAAGTGTGCTATAGATTGTAGCTAAAACTATCATAGCATACTATGGGTATAGCACGTGTTAATACCATGAAATATTTCAGTTCGAGACTAGATGTTGCTTTTAAGGTGCAACACAATAATTAGTTAAGTAGCTTGAGATTAAGTCATCACGGTTTCTAGATCAGATCATATATAATAATAATAATGGTTTAAATTTTGACAATTGATTACAGCTGCATTAGTATAAATTATAGAAATTATTCATTATCAAATAAAGATAAAAATAAAAATAAATAAATTAAAAATAGTAATAGATTGTTGAGCTACCCGCGACCAGGCTTTATAGTACTTTCTGGTGATCATCAGCGACAAAAACATAATGAATCATTACTATATCTGTAAATGAATACCACAGATAAATTTGCAAAATTTTGTTAAGGAGAGACAACTTATAGAAATTGGTAATAGTTCTTATGACCGCATTTGCTGTACTTTGAGCGAAAAAAAAAAAAAAAAAAAAAAAAAAAAAAAAAAAAAAAAATCGATCGAGATCTGTCCTGCATGCATGCATGTGTAGTAGTACTATCTCACTATATATGGATTGCTAATTTAAGTATCAAAGATCAGCATCACCTATATATATACTAAAAAAAAATTAAACTATATAAATAAACTTGCATCCTTATACACATATTTGAATTTCCTTTTCTTATATAAAATCAAATTTATAGAAATTTATTAACCTTACTACCTAAAGTACTAACAAAAACTGCTTTCACTACTTCAAAAATATGTCCGCAATTCATACAAGCAAAACGCCATTATCACCATCAAACACCCCCAACACTCTTCATACCAATGCTAATACTAAACCTGGTAATAACAATACTAGTATAAATGCGTATAGAGTTGCGCCGCTACCAGCAGAAGAAATCATGAAAAGAGTTAACGAGGTTTTAACCAGTACCAATGAAAAACTATCACAAATTCAACTACAAGCAAAAGAAGAGAAATTGTCAATTCCAGAAGACTTAATTGATAAAGAAACGGCATATAAAGATATGTTAAAAGCAATGTTTACAGCAAAATATGAAGAAACTTTAAAAGATGTCAATACTCAAGAATTACCAAATGAACAAATTCGAAAGTTTTTGAGAAAAGAATTGAACAAAGCACATGAAAATAATATGGAAGAAGTTGATAAAAGTGAAGAATTACCAAAACCTATTAGTGAGAATTTAAAGGCTCACTGGTTAACTAGGGAACATGTACAACCCGAATTAATTGAAAAAGTTCAACAGTTATCAGCTAATAATTATAAACTGATAGAAACTGCAAAGTTGTTGGGGGTTGAAATTGATTCTCATAATGTTTTGGCGGTGGTTAATATGATTGAAGATACTTATCAGGATACTTCATTAGGGAAATGGGCCCAAGTTATGAGGGATTATTTGAAAAAAGAAGAAAATGAACAAGAAGATGATATTAAAACTGGATAATTGATTAATACCATAATCTTATAAAAATGTGTTTATAGTTTCCCATAGATATTTCAATTTTTTAACGAGTAGCTCCAGCAGATTGTGTTTTTTTTTTTTTTCTCGGGTATCTCTATATATTAATATTGATAAAGGTTCCAATCGAGCCGCAGCGTTCAGATAAGATCTCTCACCGATCGGTTACCCAAACAACACACCACAAACTTTATTAATTTGTAAGCGTAAAAGTTTGTTTACCTCCCAACTTAGCTCACCTTTAAGGTGTGTCATCATCATGATAGGACTCGCTTGTTGATTTTTTAAGCTTACACAACGCACGTCGCGGGCTCCGCTTTGATACTTCTAGCACCATGTATGGATTTGCAACAAGAGATGTCGATAAGCTAATCATTCAGAAATATAAAAATATATAAAGACCCACCCTTTCTCTTTTATTTTTTTATTCTCCACACTTTATTTTTTTTTTTCTTTTCTAGGAATATATTCATTATAAAGCATCAATTATTCTATTCAGAAAAAGAATGAAACTTGATGTTACTTTGCTAAGTGTATTGGCAGCTAGTCTAGCCAATGCCGTTGTTGTTGGACCACAAGTTGAACATGTTATGAAATTAAACAACCCATCTTCATCAATTTATAATAAATTAGAATCTTCTTTCAAAGACATTGGTTTGTTAAAGAATGATGAATTTTTCGAAGATTTACCGTTCCAAACTAAACAATTGTGGAAAGATTTATGGGAAAATAAGCCAATTGAATTTGATCATATGGTTAAAAAAGCAATGAAATGGTTGGAACCAAAAAAACAATCCAAAACTTCCAAGAAACAAAAAGTTGTGCCACAATTAGACTGGGATTTTACAGTTAAAGATGAAACTGGTGATTATAAATTACGAGGTAAACAAAATGATCCAGGTTCATTAGGATTAGATAATGTTAAAAGTTATACTGGGTATTTTGATATTAATGATGGTAGTGATCATTTATTTTATTGGTTCTTTGAATCAAGAAATGATCCAGCCAATGATCCAGTTATTTTATGGATGAATGGTGGTCCAGGTTGTTCTTCAAGTACAGGTTTATTTTTTGAATTGGGACCAAGTTTTATTAATTCCACTGGTCAACCTGTTTGGAATCCAAATGCTTGGAATAATAATGCTAGTGTTATCTTTTTAGACCAACCAGTTGGTGTTGGATATTCTTATAAAGATGATGGTAGTGGTAGAGCACCAAGTTCAACAAGAGCAGCTGCTAAACATGCTTATAAATTCTTGAAGTTATTTTTCACTGAATTTTCAACATTCCAACCATTACCTTTCCATATTTTCACTGAAAGTTATGGTGGTCATTATGGTCCAGGTTTTGCATCAGAAATTGTTAAAAATCAAAAAGAATCAAATGAAGAACCAAAAATCAATTTGGCCAGTTTAGGTGTTGGTAATGGTATTTTTGATATTTTACATCAAGGTCCATCATATTATGATATGGCATGCACCACTAAAGGTGGTGTTGATCCAGTTTTGGATGAAGAAGCTTGTCAAGGTATGTTGGATTCTATGGATCGATGCAAATCAATGGTTCAAGCATGTTATGATTTAGATAATGCTCTAGTTTGTGCACCAGCAGGGTTTTATTGTGATAATAAATTTTTGGGTCCATATATGAAAACTGGATTAAATCCTTATGATATTAGAGAAAAATGTACTGATGGGGATGATTTATGTTATGCAGAAATGAGTTATGTTGATAAATATATGAATAATCCAGAAGTTATGGAAGCAGTTGGTGCTGAAGTTAAATCTTTTGAAGGCTGTGATTCACAAACTGGTACTAATTTTGCATTAACTGGTGATGGTGCAAGACCATTCCATCATGATGTTGCATATTTATTAAACAATAATATTCCTGTTTTGGTTTATGCTGGTGATAAAGATTTTATTTGTAATTGGTTGGGTAATCAAGAATGGGTTCGTGCATTGGATGGGTATACTATTGATGGTAAAGATGGTCATGATAGTTTTGCAAAGACTCCATTGGTTGATTGGAAAGTTGATGGTAAGAATGCTGGTACATTACAAAATGTTGGCCATTTCACTTTTTTGAGAATCTTTGATGCTGGTCATATGGTTCCTTATAATAAAGGTCCAGAAGCTTTATCCATGGTTAATGCATGGACTAGTGGTGATTATGCTTTCAAAAGCACTTAGTTACTATATATAAACGTAATTATCGGAAACCAATAACATCTTGACTTTGATAACATTCTTCTAAATATTTCAAATCATTATTTGAAAATGTAATTCTCATTGCACTAATAGCATCATCAATTCTTTCTTTAGAGGTACATCCAACAATTGGCATACAACCTTTACTTAATACCCATGCACCAGAAATTTGAGCCATTGTAGCTCGTTTCTTTTTTGCCATTTCTTCAACTCTTTGGATAATCTTTTGCCCTGATTCTCTATCAGCGCAAGGCTTTAGCATTTTAGCAGAATCGCTTCTTGTTGTTTGACTTCCATAAGGTCTTGTTAAATACCCCATACAATAAGGACTCCAAGGAATAACTCCTACCCCATGAGATTGACAATATCTAATCATTTCTCTTTCTTCCTCTCTATACAATAAATTATATAAATTTTGCATACTAATAAATTTATGATAATGGTATTTCTCTGCAACAAATTGTAATTCAGCAAAATCTACTGCTCTCATTGATGATGCACCAATATATCGAACTTTGCCGGTTTTAATAATATCATTCAAGGAACACATGATTTCATCTTTTGGTGTATCATCCAATCGATGGATTTGTAAAACGTCAATAAAAGTCCCTAATCTTTCAATTGAGGATTCAACAGCATCAAAAATATGTTTTCTTGATAATCCTTGCCTATTAATTACATTCATTGAGTTTTTACTCAACAATGGATCATCATCGATTGGCATATAACATTTTGTCATAATTACTACGGTTGATCGATTGATATTAAACTTTTTTAAAAATTTCCCTATAATTTCTTCGGATTTACCATTACTATACATATCAGCAGTATCAAACGTTCGAATACCTTTATCATAAGCATATTTTAACACTTCAAAACATTTCTCTTCATCATCTTCAACCCATGGTGCCCATTCTTTAGAGCCAAACCCCATACATCCTAAGATGATCTTGGATACTTTTAATCCACTTGAACCTAAATTTGTGTATTGCATTTTTAATCTTGATTTTATTTTGAAATAGTTGTGTATTTGTGCTTGTGCATGAGGAAAAAGTTTAAACGTTTGGATGATGTTAAACGTTTGGATGATACAACGTTGAAAGACAATGTTACACAAAAACTCAAAAAAAAAAAAAAAAAAAAAAAATTTTGGTGCTTACATGTAGTTCTAAAATAAAACTTGTTGAATGGAAAATTTCAACTTAAGATTAAAGCAGTAAAAATTATCTCGAGAAGGGGGAAAATCTCCACGCGATTGTTACACGAGATTTTAAAATCCCACATGGAAGGTTTGAAATTGCTGCTGTGGATTCGAATAGATGCGGAGTTTACCGGCGATCAAAGTAAATTGAGCATTGATGTATAAAATCTCCACAATCTCAATCTCAATTTTAAATCTCGGGTAGACCTACCATCAACCTATAAAGTTCTTTTACGAAATTGTAATCAAAAATTGAGAGAAAAATAAAAGAATAATAAAAAAAAAAAAAAAAAAAAACCAGTTACAAAAAGCAAAATGTCAGTCATTTTGTTTGTTTAATAAATAATTGACAGTTAAAGATCTAATATCTCTAAAAGTCCAGAATACAGAATACCCGTCTAACTGATCAGTATTAAATGGACCTTCACCAATAGCTTGTTTGACTCGAGTTTGTATATTTTCAAACCTTTCACCACTAGGTCTATAAAAATCCAATACTTTTCTGGTATTATCATGTTGTAATAGTTTTAAGCTTTTTAACATACATTCAGCAGATTGTGCTTGACATTCAACAATTAACCACCATTTGGTTGAAATTTCACTTCCACATCGAAAATTTGTTAATGCTAATGCATTTAAATAATGAACTATACTTTTATTGATAGTTAAAACAATTTTTTCAGTGAATTCGGTTGGTTTTGATAAAACTTGGGTATAATATTGTAACATAACTGTATTATAAATAGAATGTAAAATAATTGCAGCAGGTGTTGAAGGCATTTCATCTCGTATATCAACTAAATCTTGTGGTAAATTGATTGGGAAATCTAATAAACTTTTCTCTATTACCAACCAGTTCTTACTATCAGTAATATCATTTTGTATGTTATAATTTATCAAAAGCATTGTTCTTGTTAACATAATATATTGATATCCCATATTTTCTCGGTTATAATTTAATAAAAATTCATCTATTATTGATAAATATTGATCCAATAAACTTTTAGTTTCGAATTTGAATAAATGTGGATAAATAACACTAACCCAAATATTAGCTATAACTGATCCAACTCTTTCATTTATACCTGTAGGGTTTTTAAACAATACGCTGGTTGCACTTAAAATTAATTCCGGTTCTAAATCCAATCTAAAGGCTAATAACATAATCCCCATTGCAGTATCTACATCCATATGCCATGTTAATTCGATAACTTCTTGTTTTAATGATCGTTTATCATCATATTTTAATGATAAAGATAATTGAGCCGCAATATCTATAAATTGAGCCAATTTATTTGAACAATTTTCAATAACATTCGATGATAAAAAAGGTGTTAAATGCTCAATATGTGATTTGTATTTAGTCGAAGTATTCATATTTTCTAGTTTCAAACTTTCGTCAGTGGAAATTGGAAATAAAGGTTTTAATCTTGATGGGGGACCATAAGGTGATTTATACAATTGATCTGTCGTATCATCTTTTAATAATTTTGTGGCAATTTCTTGGGATTTAGCTCTTCTTTTGTTGCTGGGTTTTTTATCTACAAATACGCATTCCACGCCAACATATTCACAACTTTGACATTGATTCTGACCGTCTAATTTAACACATCTTTTTTTACGATAGCGGCAGTATGTACATGATTTCATAGGCCGTTTTTGACTCATCTCGTTATTCTCCTTTTTTTTTTTGTTCTTGCACTCTCTATTTGTTATATTTATTCGTTCTGTCGCGTGGATTCTTGTATTCTTGTTCTATGGTGGTACTTGGTACCAGGAAGAAAAAAAAAAAAAAACTTTCAAAATTTTGAAAAAAAAAAAAAATTTAATAAAACAGATTGTGGTTTTGTTATATATATAATTTTTGTTTAATTATTGGACGTAAGGCTGAATTATTATTTATGGCATCGGGATTAATAGTAGATTCTAAATTTTCTTTTTCTTTGCTTTTTATTTATCGAAACAAAATAGTTGAATTTTTATTTAATGGAAAAATACAAAAATTTGGAGGCTTTCGAGGCTCGTTGGTGGCTGACCAGGTAAATAAAACGATGATGGCGCCTTTACTTTCAGATTGTAGACTTGATGATAATATACAACGTCCTAAAAAGCTTCACTTTGCGGTTAATTGAATTCTTAGAGCGACCCTTTTTTTATCGTATCTTACGTGTAGTTTTGGACACTAAAGTGTTTCTTGGAGAGGAAGAAGAGAAGGAAAAAAAAAAAAAGTGGGTACCCTTAATAACCTTTTAGAAAGGGGACCTAGAACATATACAGCTAGGCCTAGGCTTCTTGGTGTTAGTTAACGAATGAAGGTAAATAAAAACGAGAACTGTTTGTGCAAATCCTGGAAAATAGCGGGTCAAGTGGCTGTCAAACAATAGGCAAAAACGAAGGAATTCTGATGCGAAACTTTCTTTAAAGTATTACTGAGGGAGGGATTCGAGATTAGATCTATCCATATGGATCCTAAGGTTTTAAAAAGATGTGGGCCGGAGAGGCGGGATTTGCTCAATTGTTTAAAATTTGAATTAATTCTGTATCGATGCTACCACGATCCATATATATGATATAAGTTGGTTAAAGAAGAAGCACTGAGTCTTTCAACAAAAAGCTTAGGGGCCCGCAACTTCTTGCCTTTTTCCATTGATAAAAAATATTGCAGCCAAAAAAATTTAAAGTATCGAAAAAAAACTTTAATTTCTTAAGGATGGGATTTGTTTTTATCATATTGTCCGCACAAAGATGTATTTTTCAATCGATTCTTATGAGGCTCCATACCTTTGGAATATCGATTGAGATTTTCTGAAATCCATTATAATTAATAATATCCATGCATGCATCCATTTCATGGGTTAATTATCAAATCACGATTGAATTCCCGCATTTTTGTGCTCATGGAGGAAAAAAATATTCTTAGGCTTGTAAGTTTTAAGCTTAGTTAATTTGGTTAGAACAGCAAAAGTTATAACTGGGCTTCGAAATTCATTAATTCCCGCCAGCCGGGGGGGCCAACATGTGCAGCCCATTTCGTCGCGCATTTAAAAATTACAGTACCAGATTCAAATTTAAACTGAGATTAACCTTTTTCTCGATACCAGAAATTTATAGTTAGTTTATAATCGAGTTACTTCTGTGATCCAATATATATTACCAAAATTTTCTAGATATGGTTAGAAGTATTGAAAGGGCCTGCTTAGTTCTAGATAACTAATGGAAGCTAACAGCTCTAAATTTATAACCCACGCGGTTCCATATCGATCCAATATCTGTGGGATTAATGTATCCTGGTTTCTAGTACCTGTATTTGATGCTCTTAATCTGCTCCAACCCCAACAGCTGGCTGAAATATCAAAATAAAAAGTGGTGACCCATGGGTGGCAGGAATGAAAACCCTGGATCCATGGATGGACCCACGATATTGATCATGAAGCTTTTAAAAAGGTTTGTGGATATGTGGGGTAGATCTGTTAACACATATAAAATTAACCGTGGGCTCAATTTAAAAAAAGCAATTTTGCCAAAAAATTCCCAGCGTCGTTGCAGCGGGTCTCTGGCCTACAGCTTCTCGGAATCGCCTTCCATGGAGGCAATAACTGGTGGGGCGCCCTGGGAACTTTTCAGCGCTACAGTAGATTCCTACCCAGATCTATAGGTCCACTGCTACTACTGTATACTGTCTCTGCACCACGTGTATATGAACAATACCACCTAATAAAAAAATCACGCGACATCCCCATTACGCTTCTTCCAATTACAGTTCCGATTTAAATCCTACCAGCGGTTGTGCAGCGTCTATGTTAAATCAATTATCACCCGAACAGATTCTCATGGTTTTGAGCAATTGTTAGTTGGTAAAAGTTTGAATGATTTCTACCGGTATGTCTAGATTAGTGCATTCACATCATGATAACCTGAAATCCACAATTCCGCGCATGCAGAACGCTGAAGAATTCTAAGTTTACTTCTTGGCTTTATAGCTATATATATATATAGTGAAATCCAAAAATATTCCTGTTGTGGGTATATGGATACACCGCAATCGGACTCTACCATTACCGTAACTAATCCCTACGCTCAAATCTTCATTATTTAACTATAACTTTCAATCGCAAGTTATGATGATCGTTGAAGCTGTGAATGGAGAGTTTAAATTGATTCTTGCCTATCGATGTTGGTTAATTCTCGTCGCGAATAACACAGACTAGTCGTACAGGTATTCTATGGCTATAGTATGTGTTATATATCTGGCAATCGGGCTAGTGATGTAAGGGATTTATAAGATGTTCACACAATATAATCTAGTTAAACAGAGGTTTATTTAATTAAAAGTTCTTTATTGAAACTTTCTATTATATTTCGCTTCTTTATCTACAGGTTATAATATAACTAGAAGTTCATCCTAATTATTTATTTAATTTTATGTAAGTAATTCTAATTTACAATATATTTTGGTGTTTTATTATTCAACTACTAATTCGTCGATATAAAACTCAACTAACAACAGGGCCAGTAAAATTGCCAAATGTTAAATTCTTAATCCAGGGCCCGGTTTTTCCTATTGATTATGATTTCTATATATTGAGAAAATTCGCTATACGAGTTGATCAATTGAATTAATCTAAATACTATGATGAATTGAAATCAAGAAAATGAATCAACTGAGAATTTCTATAAAATTTTTTGATGGTACACTAGTTTGAGCTGAGCGGATTTTAATACGGCATATTTTTACCAACTCTTCAGTTGATGAAGAATTGTTCAAAAATCAAATAATATTGACAAAATGGGGGCATCGAATATTACTATGAAATCTACAAAATAAACAGCTTTAATTTGTATTTAATTAATTATCAACTGACTTAAGCAATTGTACAATGCAATTGGCACAAATAATACTTCATATGGCACACAATCTTTAGTTCATATTATAAAGGCTAGAAATTCTTAATTATTTCAACTGAGCCTCACAGGACGTCGAAAAAGTTATGGTTACAAATATATATTAATTGTCTCATGGTAATAGTTTGTGGGTCTGTGGTCTAACTGTCTAACTGGCTGAGATCTCTAGGGAAAAGTCAGGGTCTGCTGTTTAAGGTTACAAAGATATGCAAATTTCAAAGTTCTAATTATAGCGCTTTCAAAGAGCCCACATTATTTCAATACAATCGGATACTTCTACACGTAGCTCTGAATTAGAACACGTTTCTAAAGATCGATCAGTTTATCAAATGTTTTGAAAAATTCCCAGAATCCTGGATCTAAAAGCTCATAATCTGATATATCAGATTGGAATCTGCATCTTAAATTTCTATATTTGGTTTTAGAATGAATTACTACTTCTGATCCTTCCAATGAGGCAATTTTTGGCCGAAAATTATTGTAAATTTTTTTTATTTACAATTTTTTTTTTTTTTTTTTTTTTTTTTGAGTAAATCGCCCTTTTTTTTTTTTCACATACTGTTGTTTTAAATCTTTTCGGCTTTACACTTGTATTTTTTGGTCATAAGCTTAGATCTCTCATTGTGTTAGTATATTTATTGTATAAGAGTCATTGCAACCGATTGTCAATCCCTGAGATTCAATTTAATTTATGAGTCACTATAAGTTGGAAGCTACAATTGACTGGACTTTTTACAGGAATCGAGATATGATTATTCGACTTCAATTATAATAACTATAGCGACTTGTTTGAAACCTTATAATTACATGGATAATTATATGTAAAAATTAATGATTTCTTAATATTGCAGGGTAATTAGATACCACAGTGTGCTTGAATACAGTTTCAAAGGTAACATTATATATATGATTGACACTGCAGTTCGAGCTGATTAACAGAGAATTGTTTGTGGTTCAACGTGTTAACAGCACTTTCTACTGCTTAGCTTACGTACCACTATAGTATACTTATAAACACTTTTATAATAAGATCAGTCAACATTTTGAAATCATGAATACCTAATGAGTCCTATTAATAGGATGAAAATTTCTCGTTGCATATATAATTCTGATGTAATATATATGCCTAGCTATTCCAAAGGTCACTATGGCATGCTGCAGTTTCGTTTAAGGTATTATATATAATAAAAATAGAATAATTTAGGTTAAGCATACTCTTAAATACATTCGTACAACTAGCCTGGACTAAAAGGCAATCTGTAGTTGGCAATCATCTTTTCAATCATACTAGTCTAGGCTTATATGAATAATATATTATATATCCTGTAATCGATATCACAGCTTTAACCTGTAACTTTGTTGAGTAAAACTTGGTTGAAACCCTGGCATGGATGGAAACCTCCTAGGCTGATAAAAGAAAGCCTGGTGAGTTTTAGAAATTTTAGGCATCTACTGTATAAATAATTCGACTCATATCAAAACTTTCGCTATGAGGAGCCTCGTTCAGCCTAATCCACAATATAAGTCTCGCTAGCTGCAGTTATACTTGTTCATAATTGCTCGAGTCGATGTCCTCTTTAAGATCGAGCTGCAGAGCCATTAAAAAGTTCTTAGATAGGCTATACCGGCTGTAACATGGGTATGGCCTTTAGTAGATATATATATTGATCCATGGGCATATTCGCACGTGCTCCATGGATTAATTTTAAGGTATCAGAAAACAACAAATGATATCTTTGGTTCAAAATTTTAAAACGAGCAAATTATCATAGATCTCACAAAAAAGGTTCTTGATTAATTGTTATGTTTGAAAGTTAGAAAAATAGGTTTATACATGCATGGATAGATGTAGAGGCTAGTCCAATTAAGTGTAGAATCTGTCCAGTCATGGAGTGCGTCAACTCAAATAATTCAGGTATGGCTCCTGAATTTGACCAACCAAATAATTTATTCAGAAATTCAAAAGGCTCAATTAATTAATTATAAAGGTTATATAGTTACTATAATGAATCCTAACATAGGTCCGAGGTCCTTCTCGTTATAATGAGATCGATACATTTAATTTAAATATACCTATGTAGTTCCCTAAAATATTTTGATTGTTAAATACCAGTATATGCATGCATATGATGCTAAAGGTTGCTATACTAGCCAGATCCCGGGATATTTTTAATGATTAATTGATATATCAAAGTTCTAGGCATTAGATGTTTACACGCTATCGTAGAAGAATCAGTTAGAACTAATACCTGTACTGGGTCAAGCCATGACCACTAGCCCGAACGTTGTACAGCAAGGTAGATTGAGCTGTAGTGCTACAAATATTTTTTTTATTAGAAGCTCTAATCGTAAATAAGTTAAGACTCCTATAGGTCGCAAGGATGTTTATGATCAAAAATGATATCAGTATAATCTATATCTATAGTAATAATTGATCCCGGACGCCACATTCTAACTCCAAACCCATAATGGTAACAATTGTTAAAAAAACTCTTTTATAAATGTTTTATTTAATGTACTTACAATATATATGTATATCTGTAAGTGTATCAAACAGGTGTCTGCGTCCCGCATAGATCAGTGACAATCCTGGCACCATTATAAACCTATCCTCAAATTCAACACCACCCATCAAAATCTATAGTAATCTAGTTTTCTGGACTGTAATCTAAGAATTGTGACTTTGGTATTAAATTTATTATAAATATATAGGAGATCTCTCTAAAATTGTTTATCTAGATTAAGATTCGGTTCTAAAGAAAAGCCTTTCTAAAATAGAAATTTTAAAAGGGGATAGCTAAAGTCCTAAGCCAGCTGCAATATTGGTTCAACAGTGGAATTTAATAATTCTTTTTGGAACCATGAATGAAGGATTTCCAGATCGCATGGCTAAAATATATAAGACATCGTTGAAAAAAGAGACTAATTATTCGTTTTGGCTACCATGGATATATAATTAGTTAGTTAACCGCAGATTTACACAGCTATATATAATTAAATTAAAAAAAGAAGAAAAAATAGAATGAAAGATAACTTAAGTAGTCTATAAATACTCTTTTAGAATACTGTGTACTCTTAGTGAATTTTGGCATTGTAGTGCATAAAGAACTAAACAGAGAGAAATGAGAAGAGGGGGATTATTATCATTAAAATACTGTTGCGTGTAATTGCATGTAATAAGATCAGCTTGATTTTAAAGCGATCGATCCGTAAGTTATATATCGGATATAGGTCAATCAAAGTAAATTTGTAATTTTTTTCTCAAAACTGTTCTAATTTAGTTGACTATACCGATTATGTTGACCTGATTGCTTCTATATAGGCTTCTAAATTCCCTACGGTCCAGCATCAGTCAAACTTCAAACTTAAGAAATCTTGGTATTAAAAAAAAAAAAAAAAAAAGAAGGGCCCCTATTTGCAATGAATGCGAAAACTAGGCCATGGCAGCAGCCCCAGGTTAAATTTGATGGACTCACAACGCATCGGATAATATATATATATTAATGGCGTTCAGTTTGTGAAATAGCACCAGATAAATAAACTAATTAGAACGCTACTTTCATTTAAAGCTCGTAATCACAACTAAGAGATCTAATTGAACTTCATACGTACCATCCAAGTCTAATTATTTAAGTTGCTGTTAATTAAAATCAGCTGGTGGTAGTGGCAATAATGGAGTAAACATACTCTCATAATATTGTTATATATCGACAAAAATTATAAAATAAAACTGAAAGGACTGGTTTAAATTAAAAATTAGAGTCTGGTGAAGAAGATTGGAATCTAGATTTAAATGAAATGTTTGTAACTAGAGTTGGCTTGGACCCCCTCCTTGTATAAAGTATGCTAGACATTAGCTAGGCTTACTTATATGCCATAAATACTTTATTTAATATTTTGAATTCAAAGTATATATACTCCTCCTCGAAAATAAGTTACAGTCAATTGAGCTCATTATAGCTAGTATATAAATTTCGGCAATGAACATGAACATGAACTTTAGTATCAGAAGATTTGAACTTTAGCTCGATCGATAACTAGGACAGGTTTGAATATTTAGTTCTGTCATTGCAATTGTATTAATTAATTATATATATTTCAAAAAGTTACTATTTCCTAGGCTTTTTTTTTTTTTTTTTTTTTTTTTTTTTTTTTTTTCATGCCAGCGTAAATAGATTTTCACTCCAATTTTAACCATTTTCTTATCTACATATAAATGGCAATCTCTGGATGTTCTGGTATGAACCACTTCATTTGAATTTTTGGATAAGTTTCTAACCTGGGTTTCAAATCTGCAATATCTCGAAAATATACTTAAAACTTCTAGATATGTACCTCTTTTATATCTTTTTATTAAATTTAAAACAGGTGCTGCTAAAAAGCCCAGGCACCTGTACAACGTTTAGTTGTCTTACATAAAGTCTATATCCTATATTATAAAATAAATAAATTATAAATAATGAATAAAAAAATAGATTACTTGATAATAATCAACATAACTTTTTTTTTCGTTGTTTTAAATCTTTTTATTAAATTTCGGAAAAACGTGCGGAAAAACGCGTTTTTTTTTTTACAATTTATCATTACTATCTAATTACTTAGAAGTTATTTAAAAA